>JAXQQM020079275.1:0-16422 GCA_034641835.2 Pinus albicaulis | reverse complement strand
CGATTATGTATATTTTTTGAGTTTATGCGACGCACACTGTGCAAACATTTCGACACATATATATATATATACATATGACTATTTTGGATGGATCTTTCTTTACATGTGATGATGTTTTCTATATGTCATGCAAATGTCTAATACAAATGTAATTTAATGTATCAGTTACATAACAAACGACCCAATGCGAAATGTATTCA
Organism: Pinus albicaulis; assembly: GCA_034641835.2. Classification (NCBI taxonomy): domain Eukaryota; kingdom Viridiplantae; phylum Streptophyta; class Pinopsida; order Pinales; family Pinaceae; genus Pinus; species Pinus albicaulis. The sequence goes on along the minus strand of JAXQQM020079275.1, from coordinate 16,222 downwards.
CACAATGCATCTACTCACACATTTCATTTTTATGCAAGCTTAAAAGCACACATGAACAGACACATATGCAAGCTATGCTTGAAATGAGGAAGACGGGCATGCCCCCCAGCATGGTGTCTCAATCCGAGGTGCATGCCCCCCAAGCTTCAGTCCATTGAAAATGGAGTGAAGGTTCAAAACAAAAAGTCGAATTGAACATGCTCGTGTTTCATTATTTTAACGAGGTTGACACACTTAAAGGAACTATCCTCAAACAACTTGTTTCATTATTTTTAGGAGCTTGACACAGGTGGAGGAACTGTGCTCCGAGAACCTGGTTTCATTTTTTAAAGAGCTTGACCTAGGTGGGAAACCGTGCTCTAACTGACTTACATCAAAATGAACAGGAAGGCGGTGCTTCCAAGAGTTCCACTCCCGGTGGAAGGAGAACATCCTGGAAGTCAGGACCCAATGCCCCCAGCACACTATGCACAACGGCATCATCACTGAGCACAGGCACGGGGTAGGTAGCCACATAGTTGACCTGCGGTGGAGCATATACAACGGGTGGATAAAAACGAGGAGGGGGTGATGGCGGGCCAGATGCCACATTAGGACCAAAGAACGAAAGCTGATCAATGGTCACGATCCGTCCTTCATGTGGAAAGCACATCACGCGAAAGAGGGAGGAGACAAGTGCTCCCATGGCATAGGTGTAATTGCGCCCCAAAAGCAGATTGAAATCCAAGGGGCCTGGAACAACCATCACGTCCATATGGACGGTTTTACCTCCCAAAGTAACGGGTAACCTTGGAAGGATCCCCAACGGTTGACTGGTTCTTCTATTGAATGTCAACAGATTCTGCGTAACAGGCGCAAGCGGCGGCGAACCGAAAGCTTGCCAGGTAGTTGAAGACAGAATACTAACAGAGGCACCTTCGTCTATAATGGTGCTGGGTACAACCAGACCAAGAGCCTGTACTGTGATCTCGAAAGGCACGTAAGACGGAAGGCGGAATCCTGCAAATCGACTCCAATCAAAGGAAGCGACCAAACTACTCGGAGGGGCTACCATCGACATGCGAAGGTCTTCCCCTGATGTTACGGAAGAAGAAGCATCCTCCATAACCTCCATCTCGAAGGCGGGAGGGATATCCTCCGGAGCCTCCATCATGGGAGGCGGAGGAGGAGCTTCTTGAAGTACAGGGACAGGAGAATCTTTCTCCAAGTTTGAAGAATCTGAAGAGATCAGAAGGACATGGGGGGTGTGAGATCCACTCTCGACAGAAAAGACTTGGTGCACCGCGGACGGGGCTAGTTCAACCGATCCTACGACCAATGGTTGGTCAGGGACGGATTCGTGAATTTGAATTTCTGGGGGAGTGGGATCGACCAAGGATGACTCTTGACCAATCGTAGGATCAGCTGGTGGAGGACTCAAAGAAAGCCGATTATAACCAGGTGGAAGGCGTGGTGTAGAACCGGTTGGGTTGTCCAAAACTCGCTTGGCTTCATCCATATAAGGAAAAAGGTGAATGGCATGGTGCCCTTCACACAACTTACAGGGATTGGTGATCTTACCCTGCTTCTTAGGGGCCATGAAATAGAAATCGACCAAGGACTTCCCGTACGTGCAGGCAATCTCCCCGAATTCTGTGTTCGGTGTATCACGGGTATAGGGCGGCAGACTCGGCTTCCTGTGGATAAAGGACTGAAAACCTAGAGGGGTCTCCCTTTATATACGCGACGGTACATGGAGCACAAGTCCGTACTACTGCTGTCTAAAGCCAAAAGGCGAACGACAACTGCTAGGTTTAAAGACGCCGGAACACGTCTCTAGCCTAGACCTCTAAATATGTTTCATTAGATTTCAATGCTGCCTTAGGTTAATTGGATAGATTTTAAAGTTGATCTTCAATTAAGTTTCAATTTTCATGCCCTACCGCATGTCATATGACAATCTCTTGTATGCAGCTATATGAGAAAAGAAAACTTTCAATTCGATGAATGCTATCTAGTTAAGGGAAGAGCTTCAAACAATGATGCAACAAACATCAAAACTGAAAACGAAACTTTTCCAAACTAGATGAATTTCACTATCCAAAAGTATTCTAAAACATTCAACGAAGCGAATTATGCAATGTAATCTATGCAAAATCCCTTTTTCCGAAAACTATGCAATTGTAATCTATGCACAATTTCCTTTTTCCTTTTCAAATTATAAGAATGCACTCAATGCATTTTTCAATGAAATGAGAATCTACTTAATGCACGCTTTTAATAAAAGAGAATGCAATCAGAGCGATTTCTAGCTTTCAATCATTAAACAATGTGATCTAAGTTCAATGATAAATCTCAAAACTACCTTTCAATGCAATGTGATCTAATGCATTTTAACAAAAAGGACACTTTGAGATGAAAACTAAATAAACGCAAAGCTTCTTAATGAAGGATGAATGCAAAAGAGATGTAAATAAACACTAAGAATGCAATCATTGTTTCAAAACACTTTGTAACAAAATTCCTCAAAAGTTGACAAAACACAAAGAGGACTTCCAAAGAATGAGATCAAAACAAGGCATTCATTCCCTTTTACATCAAGCAATCATGGAAATAAGACATTCCAAACAATGAGCAATGTAATCTATGCTCATACAGAGGAAAGGCCGGAAGGGAAAGACACACTAGTGAAGGATTTAGGGAAAAAAAACTCAAATTTCACACATCCTGAAATTGGCCCGACTTGTACATTGACAACTAGCGCCAACTGGCGCGACTTGTACATTGACAACTAGCGCCAATGGCCAATTGGCGCGGGTTGCTAACTGACAACAAGCGCCAATGCCTGAAAATGAAAAAACAAAGAATTTGTCCCAACCAAGACCAGACTTCCCACTTCAAGCTGAATCTAAAACAAACCCAGAAGCAAAGTACTGACCAAAAGAAACTTCCGAACAAGGATAACCCTACCACCTACAGGAAATGGCGCGACTGTCTGGCTGTAATCCGCGCCAGACAGGGGAGGGCGCGAGTGATAAACTGGCAACCTGCGCCAACTGGCGCGACTGTCAGGGCTAAACTCGCGCCAATCAAGCCAACTATGAAAAGGTGAAAATTCGGAAAAGCAGAGGTTAGATCTGATCCTCTGGGGGCTGAACCAAAAGCCAAAACACAAAAAGAACCCAACCCAGAAGGTTCATCAAGCAAGGAGAAAAAATCAAAGCGAACCAATCATAAACGGGACAAGGAAAGCCGGACGCTCCCCAGCGGAGTCGCCAATTTGTTGAGGAGGTAAATCCCCTCTGCGGACAGAGGCGATCCCTACTAGCCCAGCAGGGGTCTAGCAACAATCAAACAATGTTATGACGCAAGTTCCTAGTTACGAATGAAAAGACTAAAGATGGAAGCCTACCTGGAATCCAATGCTATGATCTGAAGAAGAAAGCGTTCCCGTTCCTCAGCCTCGGCAGATCACGATCCTCCACGATCTCCGCGGATGGACACCTGCACATGCAAGAAACAAACAGATACAAGCATAAAATCTGGCATACATAACTCAATATCAGTCAGAAAGGATACTACTCATATTAACATCATTGAAAACAGAGTGGAACCATAATCGTAATCATTCATTAAATAACGATCGAAAGAGATTACAACCAAAGTTCTGACGTCGTGGTCTCCTTCGGATGGGTCTCCGGTTGTTCACGTGGCAGCAGCTCCCGAGGAAGAGCCTCTTTAGTCTCTGGAAATAGTAGTCTCCTTGCAGGTTGGCTAAGGGAGGAAGAGGGCTCTTACGACTACAAAGGCTCTTGGGAATTTGGAGATTCAAAACTTAGGCATTCAGAATTCATTCGACCTTTCAGCCCCTTCATCAATGGATGAAGGCTATGTATTATTTATAGAGGAGAGGAGGAGGTTGGGATCCTAATAGTGGAAGGGAGGCCTTATCCCTTGGGAGGTTCCCCATAAGGTGGAAAAAAGAGGCCAAAGGAGGAAGGCCATGGTTATTCAGTCGAAACTACTCCTCATGACTCATCCACGAAGTTGTTGTAATCAAAACTTTGCCTCTTTTTTTAAAAAACTTTCCAAAAAGCGAGTGTAGCCTGGGTCTTAACCTAGACAGGCCTTGATGGCCAGGCTGAGTGTTAATTTCCCCCCTGTGTGATACATGGGCTACCGGCCTTGAGGAAAAAATAGGTGTTTTTAGTGGTCTGCTCAGGAAATGGTCAACAGAAGGAATATTTTCCTCATGGCAAGGGATGCAATGATGGTATTTTCAAGGCATGACACTACTTATTGATCACAAAAATGACCCTCCAATGGGCGAGATGGGAATTGCAGGGATAGTGAAAATTGCAATAGCTTGTGGCCATGATGCTGGATCCCTGGACGTGATGATTTACGTGTCTCCATCAGCACAAACTTTAGGGAATTAGTTATATTTCCTTTGTTATAAATAATACGTTTGCATACGCATATTAGATTAGTCTCCATTAGCCTCCAGATAGCTCTGTAATGTAATTACGTTGCCACTGTGCCGTAATATCACCTCTCTGTTATGATTGCATTTTAATATATAAGAAGACTCTGTTTCCAAGCGTAATTCGTACTTGAAGGTTGTTGCCAAGGCTGGTGCAGAGGGCCCCTGCACACGCTGAGGTTTTGTGCATTATTGTATAGTTCTTGTTTTATTTCTTTAAATTCATTGTGCCATAATCATTCATGTGTTTATACATTGCATCTTTCATGGTATTTATGCTTCATCTCAGTTTATAATCTTTCATGCTTTACACTTTACTTCTGTCCATAATCTTTCATGTTTTATGTTAACTGATCAGTGTTCTTATTTCAGATTTCAAATAGGAAGCCCGGGCATTTGCATATATTTTGACTAATGACATGGAATCAATATTGTTCTGCTGCTAATTTACTTTTCTTAGTTTCTGTTTAATTTCAGTACTACTTTGTTTATTTCAGTCTTGCACATTTGCTTCAGTAGTTAGATTTAGATATATTAAATTGCTCATGTCATTTTCAGTTACCTCCGAAAGCCATAGCTGGACTAATGGTGAGGGATTGAAGTATGAGTGTGTAGTTTGATATTAGTTTACTTTATGCAAGTTAGATATATTAAATTGCTCATGTCATTTTCAGTTACCTCCGAAAGCCACAGCTGGACTGATGGTGAGGGATTGAAGTATGAGTGTGTAGTTTGATATTAGTTTATTTTCTGCAAGTTATATATATTAAATTTCTCATGTCATTTTCAGTTACCTCCGAAAGCCACAGCTGGACTGATGGTGAGGGATTGAAGTATGAGTGTGTAGTTTGATATTAGTTTCTTTTTCTGCAAATTAGATATCGGATTGCTCAAGTTGTTTATGGTTACCTCCGAAAGCCATAGCTGGACTAATGGTGAGGGATCAGAATATAAGTTGATGTAATTTGATTTAGATTTACTTTGTTGCAATTCTTGGATTTCTTTAAGCATAGTTTCTTTTGTGTTTAGACAGCAGCAAGGATAGTTTGGTTTTCATGCTCAATAGTTCATTGTTTTGATTTACTAGGTTAGCAGCACATTTTCATTTCCTTTCAAGTTTTTTCATTGTATGTTTCAAATTCCTTTTGAAGTTTCAAGTTGGTAAATCATTATAAAGGATATCATTGCCTTGAACAATCATAACCATACTTGTTTTTATTTTAGAATTTCCATCTCTCATTAGAAAACTAAAAACGACAAAAAGATAAGAAATAGGTTATCTTGCACATATAGTGCGCCACACTTCATCAGCTTACGAATCCCAGATTGATAAATTAATGTAGCAATTTAGGACACACTAAATTGACCAAACATTTTGGCGCCGTTGCCGGGGAAGTGTAACTAGGTAGCCAATTTCTTAAAAAAAAATAATAATAATAAAAGAAGGGAAAACTTGATAACTTCTTGAAGTATGCTCTCCTCTTGCACCTAGTGTGATCTGGAGGATCAGAAAAGAGAGTTATTGGTTCAGTAATTTCTTAAGTATGCTCTCTTCTTACACCTAGTGTGACCTGGAAGATCAGAAAGAGAATTATTAGCCCAACTTTTTAAAAAATAAAAAATGACATGCATAGAGCAAGAGATTCTAGGGGAAGGTTTATAGCTAAAGCCAAGAGTTCGATTTTCACAACTCCATCTTCTTCGAGGCATAGACCAGATTCACCACCATCTACCCCTAGCCTTAAGATTTTTGGAATTCAAGGAGCAGTTGAATTAGAGGATTCTCCTATACCACCTACTAAATCCCATTTAGAAAACAAAGAGACTCTCTCTCATCCTCCCTTGATAGAAGAACCAGAGGACTTTAAGGATTTGGAGACTCTAAAGAAACTATCATGGCAGAGGAAATAATAGATGGATTTGGAGGTAGAGGTAGAGGTAGAGGAGGAGGAAACAATGGAGACAACAATGGTGAAGATAATAATGGAAGAAATAGGGAAGGAGATAACTTGTTTGGATTCCCTATAGTTGATGAGGAAACTCATACAACAATGAAAAATATCTCACCATCTGTCCTCCCAAACTTTTATGGATTGCGAAGTGAGGATCCTGAAACATTTCTGTTTGAGTTTGAAGTCGTGTGCCAAACCTATGACTATATGGAAGACTCTCAAAAACTCAAACTGTTTCCTTCAACATTGAAGGGAGCTTCTTTGAAATGGTTCATGGGATTAGCTACTCAATCTATTAGGACTTGGAATGATATGAAACAAACATTTTTGGATAGATACTTGGACTATTGTATGCCCACCAATCACAAGGATGAGGTATTCAAAATGATGCAAAAGAAGATGAAAACTTGGAAGATTTACTTGAAAGATTTCAATACAACTTGAAAAGAGCAAAGATGAGCAACTTAGATGATGAAACCTTGAAAGCCCTCATATTAAAAGCCATTAGAGATGAATGGATAGATATTTTAAACATGATGGGAAAGGAGACATTTCTCAACTTCCACTTCGTGACATAACAGAACTATGTGTCCATCTCTCAAGAGGAAAATCTAAAACAGGAAAAGGGCCTAGGGATCCTTCTCTTATTAGGGCTAACAAATCTGCAACTGGATCAGTAAGTAGGGCATAGATTGGTAACATGCTTGATGAATTCAAAACTGATATCTTAGGGAGCCTTAGTGAACAACTAGACACCCTTAAAATCCAAAACAAGCAGAAAGCAGAAACAGATGCTCTAACCATCTTTTGTCCGAAATGTAGGAAGAAACATGCTTTAAGGGAATGTCCCTTGGATGCAAAAGTTGTAGAAACATGTATAATTTGCTCAGAGAATCATGAGATCAAGGATTGTCCTTCAATTCCTGGACTCAAAGTTGTTTTTCAAGAAGACCCAAATTCAGTAGAATCTCTCTGTTTTGTTGCAAGAAGACCTTGGCAGGGACAACAAACTCAAGGTTTTAACAACCCTATGAATCTTCAAACCCCACCAAATTGGAATCCTTGGCAACAACCTTGGCCCCAACATCAAAATCCATATCAGCCATGGGTACAAGGGATGCAAAATCCTTATGGGAGATTTGCTCAATTTTATCAATATCCTCCATCTTTTCAAAATCAACAAACTCCACAACTTCCAAACCCAAATCCACAACTTTCATTGCCATTTCCACAACAAAAACCTTCTCAACAAAATCCAAATCCTCAACTCATGCTCCCATACCAACAAAAGAAAAATCAACTTCCAGCTCAGCCATTGCCAAATCCTAACAATAAAAATCCTCAGAATACTTACATGATAGAAGGACAGCAATTTCCTACCTATATGATTGTTCCTCTCAATGATGTACAACTCAAATCTGGTAAAGTTTTAGAAAAACCTTCTATAGATATTCAAGAACAAGATACCTCTGAGGAGAACTCTCTTAAAGTCAATGAGAGTTCTGAGGAAGCATCTCTTCAAAATTCAAACATTCAAAAGAAAAAGAAAAGTTAACACCCACAACTCCTATAGTTGAGCAACCTGCATCTTCATCTACACCTCCTTTTCCTGAAAGACTACAAATTGACAAGGGGTGGAAAAACAAATCTTGTTGCCTAACTATGATTTTCTAGATGAATTGAAGAATGTTTGTATCAAGATTCCCTTGCTACAAGCCATTCGAGAGATTCCTATTCTAGCAAAAACAATAAAAGAGTTGAGTTTCAAAAGACCAGGAAGGAAACTAAAAGACACAAGAAGAATCCACCTGGTAGGAAAAATTGCAGATATCATGATGGGAAAAATTACCATGCAGAATTATGTAGATCTAGGAAGTCCAATTGTCAAGACACATATAAATGGGATAGAAATTCCAAACACATTGATTGACTTAGGGGCTGCTATCAACATTATGAGTAGATAGACTATGGACCAGCTAAAACTTCCTAACCTTATTTTTACACCTACTTTACTGCAACTTGCAGATCGATCAATTATTAAACCAGATGGTGTATTAGAAGATATTTAAGTCTCCTTAGATTCTTGGGAATATCCAGTAGATTTTATGATTTTGACTCCCAAGAGTAATCTAGGAGGGTACCCACTTATCTTAGGAAGACCTTGGCTAGCCACAGCTGATGCTTTCATTAGTTGTAGATCTGGGGATATGTACATTTCTAATGGTAATTCGACAAAGAAATTCAATTTGTATCCTCCAGCAAAAGCAATCACAGAAGTAGGAGATAATGAATGGGTTGATGATGAGGACACTATACAACCTGTCTTTACCATTTCTGAAATCAATGAGGATAGTCAAATTCTGAACACATTAGAAAATTTTGTGACATCTTCAGAATATGACCCCACACAATTTCAGTTGGAATCTGACATAGAATATTTATCATCCAGACAAATGTCTCTTTACTCTATGGAAGATTTTGGTAGTTCTACTATTGAGATTTTTCCAGGAAAAACATTGAATATCAACAAACATTTGGAAAAGTCACAACAAGAAGAACTAATCAAAATCTTGCAAAAACATTCTACTGCATTTGCATGGGAGTATACTGACATGAAAGGTATTGATCCTAAGACTTGCATCCATCATATCTATATTGAGGAAAACAGTAGACCAATCAGACAACCTCAAAGAAGGATGAATCCAAATCTTAAGGAGATAGTGAAAGAAGAGCTCAAAAAACTACTCAATGTAAACTTCATTTATCAAATTTCAGATAGCCGATGGGTTTCTCCTTTGGTTATAGTACCTAAAAAGAATGGTAAATGGAGGGTATGCATTGATTACAGGGAATTGAACAAAGCAACTTTGAAGGATCACTTTCCTTTGCCTTTTATTGATCAGGTATTAGATACATTAGCGGGTAAAAAGTACTTTTCATTTTTGGATGGTTTTAGTGGCTATAATCAAATTCAGGTAGCACCTGAAGATCAAGATAAGACCACATTTACTTGTCCATGGGGAACTTTTGCCTACCGAGTGCTTCCTTGTGGGTTATGTAATGCACCAGCAACATTCCAAAGAGCAGTACTAGGAATTTTTTCTGATCTAATCCATGATTGTGTAGAGGTTTATATGGATGATTTTACAGTTTATGGTAATTCATTTGAAGAGGCATTAGAAAATTTGAAAAAAGTTCTTATAAGATGTAAAGAAACAAACCTTTCATTAAGCCATGAAAAATGCTTTATGATGTTTACTGAAGGGATTGTTTTGGGGCATCATATTTGAGGAGATGGGATTAAGGTTGATAGATCAAAAGTTGAAGTCATCTCCAAGTTACCTATTCCAAATTGTCAAAGAGATGTTAGAAGTTTTCTAGGATTTACTGGTTACTATAGAAGATTTATAGAAAACTTCACTAAAATAACATCTCCACTCTTCAAATTGCTTACAAAAGACTGTGAATTTAAATGGGATCCTGATTGTCAATCAGCTTTTGAAACTTTGAAAACAAGAATATCTGAAGCACCTATCTTAAGAGGACCAAATTGGAAACTCCCTTTCCATATTTCTACGGATGCTTCAGATACAGCTCTAGGAGCTGTGTTGGGTCAAAAAAATTTAGTTCCTTATGCCATTTATTACACCAGTAAAAATTTGACTTCCACAGAGTTGAACTATACTGTGACTGAAAAAGAGTTTTTAGCTGTTGTTCATGCAATTAATAAGTTTAGACATTACATAAAAGGCTATGAAACTTTTATTCATACTGACCATTCTGCAATTAGATATTTAATGAACAAACCTGTTACTAATGGCAGAGTGACAAGATGGCTCTTACTTTTGCAAGAATTCAATATTATTGTGTTGGATAGACCAGGAAAACAAAATACAGTAGCTGATTTCTTGTCTAGGATTCAGAATACTAAAGAAGATTCTCATGTAGAGGATAAGTTTCCTGATGAATACTTGTTTGCAGTAACTACTAAGACCCCTTGGTATGCAGATATTGCTAACTATTTGGTTATAGGGAAACTCCCTCCACATTTATTTCCAAGTGAAAAAAGAAAGATTATTCAGGAAAGTTCAAAATATTCATGGATTTCTAACGAATTGTGTAAAACAGGGCCAGATATTGTGATCAGAAGATGTGTCAGGGAGGATGAAATGCCTGATATCCTCAAGGAATGTCATGATGAACCATGCGGCGGACACTTTGCTGACAAAAGGACAACCTATAAAATCCTCTCTTTAGGATATTGTTGGCCTTCCCTCTTCAAAGATGAAAAACAATATGTCAAAAGGTGTGACAGCTGCCAAAGAGTAGGGAAACCTACCCTTTCAAATGAAATGCCATTGCAACCACAGGTACTCATCGAACCCTTTGAAAAATGGGCTTTAGATTTCATTGGACCTATTAATCCACCATCTAAGAAAAGAAGTATATATTGGTTTGTACTAATTATGTTACTAAATGGGTGGAAGCCAAAGCATTAGTGTCTGCTACTGAAAATTCAGTTGTTAATTTTCTTTATGAGGATATTTTTACTCGCTTTGGTGTTCCAAGAGAAATTGTGACAGATCAGGGAAGCCAATTCACATCCAACTTGGTGGAGAATTTGATGGAAGAATACAAAATCAAGCACAGAAGATCTACTCCTTACCATCCGCAAGCAAATGGTCAAGTGGAGTCTACAAACAAAGTTCTTGAAAATATCATCACCAAAACTGTTCATCTACATAGAAGAGATTGGGCAGAAAGGCTTTCTGAAGCCTTGTGGGCCTACAGAACTACATGGAGAAATACAACAGGACATTCTCCCTATGAACTTGTTTATGGGAAAGAAGTCTTGCTCCCCATTGAGTTCCAAGTCAAGACCTTCAAGATAGCAGTTCAGTTGGGGATGGACTTATGAGAAGCCCAAAAGCATAGAATGGAGCAATTGAATGAGCTAGATGAGATCAGACAAGAGGCAATTCTAAGAACTGATCTAGTTCAATATCAAAGAGCTAAATGGCATGACAAGTACATCAAAGAGAAGAAGTTTCAAGAAGGAGATTGGGCATTGTTATTTGATTCCAAGTTTAAAGATTTTCGAGGAAAATTTCAGACTCATTGGCTTGGGCCATATGAGATTGACAAGATCTTTAGCAATGGAGCGGTAAGAATCAAGACCATTGATGAGTTTCAAACTCCTCTTATTGTGAATGGCCACAAATTGAAAGTTTATCATAAGCCACTCTCAAAAGAGGATTTTGTCAAAATGTTTCAAGAAAATTATGCAATCAGGTTGGTACAGAAGAATTCTTCTTCTCCACCAGCCTAGCTTTTGTTCTTTTCAGTTAAAAAAAACAATAATAATAATTGTATAAGCCTGAAAACCAATCACTGATTGGCAGTCTTATACAGAAAATATAGGGTGAAAATCAGGAACACCTGACACTCTATATTTTCCCAAAAAAAAAATTTCTCTTTCATTTCATAAGTTTTGTAACCACTCCATTCCATTCCACTTCATTCCACTTCATTTCACTCCATTTCACTTCATTTTATCTATTTCATTCCATTTCACCAATAAAATTCTTTTTCATGACCATTTCCATCTAGTCATTTGTCATCCGTTCATTTTCATTCACCCAAATAATAGCTGTGTCAGTTTCCGCAGCTGACATCTGTTTCCGCAGCTGACACCAGTTTCCGCAGCCAGAAGCAGATTCCGCAGCTACCACTCTGTTTTTCAAAAGAATGTACAGCCAGATGTTATTTCCACAATCATGAAATAAAATGCAGGTATGAGGACCAATTATGAAGACATGGAGCATTCAAGATATCAATGAGGAGCAACTAATTGAAGACCAAGGAAAAATGGCAAAGATTCCAAGGTATGAGTAAAAATTCATTTCAAATGGCATTTAAAACACATTTTTATATAGTTCTAAACCATAAGCTCCATCCATTATGTGCAATGATTATATTGACAAACTCCATAACCCTTTCACGATCTCCATATGATCCTCCCGCATTCATTCTCAAACGGTCCCATAATTAAACCTCTGATCTTCACTCATACTCCGATATTCTACCTATGACAATGAGACGTAGTTGATTTGACTACGGCTTCTTTCAGCCGCATAAAATCCATAGCCGTTGTTTAAATGTGCTTACATTTATTTTGCAGCCACCAAATTTCAAACACTGCCGGATGTGTTATACTCTTCCTATTGTTCTATTAATCTCACAGCCGTATCTCTGCCGTGCTCACGAAACCCTTCTCTGTTCCGCTTCGTTCTCTATTACGCTACAGTCTGTATACCCACTCTCTGATATCTACCTACAGTCATCGTGCTCATTTCTGTTTATTCAGCCGTCCTACTTCCATTGAACCCTCCTCACGCAGGCAAGTTTTTAAAGAGCAGAAAGAAGGATGGGTAAATTGTTGAGAGCAGAACCAGAAGGACCTAAATTCATGGAAGGATATCCGCAAGTCAGGGATATATTGAAGAAGGAAAAGTGGCTGCGGTTTATCCAAAATTTTAGAGGCTACCATAAAGAAGTGACAAAAGCTTTTGCAAGGTCGTTCAATGGCCTGGAGGTAGAGATTGGAGACCTTAAGTTTACGGTGAATGAGGCATCTATAGCATCTGCCACAGAACTTCTTCAAGAGGGTGAACGTTGGTTTAAGAATAAAAGCATTAGTGATGAAGCTTGGAGAGTAATTCTACATAACCCAGGTATGGACATAACTATTTTTAAAAGAGGAATTCCTGTTCATGATTTGAAAGAGGAATGGGCTACTTTGCTGCTAGTTGTTCAAAAATTCATTATCTGTGAAGGCCGTTTTGGGTCCATGTATATGTACCATACCAGATTGCTGATGAATTTTCTAGATAATCAAACTCTCAATCTCCCATATTTTCTATTAAATAGTTTGAAGAAGATGTCTGTGACTGTTCAGAAAAATTTAGGGGATGTAAAACCACATCTATATCACCATGGTCTTGTAAAAATTTTGATTGAAAAAGAGTTAAAGGAGAAGAAGGACACATGGGAACAATTTTTGATTAGAAATTTCTTTGAGGAACCACAAGAAATTACTGAAGGTAGCACATCAAGAAGGAGTAGGAGAAAAATAACAAATGATGAAACTCAAAGTACTCCTACTACTACAATTGAAAGAACTAGTAGGGAAGAGAGACTGTCAAAAAGGAAGAAGAAAGAAACCAAGGGTAAAAAGCCAATAACATCAAAAGAGAGAAAAGGTATTGAGACTATACATCAAACCCCTTCTTCCGAAGAAGAAGATCATCAAGTGTTATCTGAGAGATTGGTTCGTCTTCAAGAACAGTTATCTATAGCCAAGAAGAAAGAGAAAGGGAAACAAAAACAAAAAGATAGTGGTCCACAGCGTGTGAGAAGAAGTTCCAGGCTTAAGGGGAAGTTAAGGAAAACGCAAATGAAGGGACCTCATTTTATCGATTTGGGAGAAGAAACATCTGAACAGTCCCCAGCTGACTATAGTCCATCTCACTCTCAGTCAATCAGTGAACCTGGTTCATTTCATTCTCAGTCAGACATTGAACATAGTCCATCCCATTCTCAGCCAGATGTTGATGTGAGCCCTTCTCAGCCAGATTTTGAAGACAACTCTCCTTCACGGAATTTTGGGGACAACCCAATAAAAATGACACCTGATATAGACCCCAAGCAGCAAGAAGTATATGATTATATAGAATCTTTATAAAAAGCAGCTACAGGTCCCAGTACTTCGTCCATTCAGCCTCACATATCACAAAATGATCTAGTCCAATCACTGAAACAGGAAGTCTTTGAGCTAGAGATTTTAAATAAACACATTAAAAATGAAAATGAGACATTGAAGGAACAAAGCAAATTGGACAAAATAATTCATGATAATACCATGCTACATCTGGGAATATGGCAGAAGAAGAACAAGAAATTGAAAAAGAAATGCCAGAAGTTAAACAGAGCACTGGTTAATATCAAATTCAGATGCTTAATGAAGAAGCCCAGGATGTTAGCAGCACCAAGGAAGAGGAGGAGAGGATTGGATGTACTGGCTGAAGTGTCGAGGCATATGAACTGAAGAAGGATTATCAAAATTTTGGTTGCATGAGGACATGCAACACCTTCACAGTGGGGGTATGTTGAGTCTCAAATCTGCATCTTTCCTATACACCATTCTAGACCTTTTTCATTCACCTGAACCTTCCAAGTTGTCAATATCATTGTATATTAATTGCAAAAGAGCATCTAAAATGGTTTTTAACTATATTTTGTGTCTTCTGTTTGATTTATATTTTTGCTCATGTAGCTGCGGAATCTTGCCACTTTCCGCAGCTGCTGCAACTTTCCGCAGCCATTTTGTGAAAGTATATGTTACAGGTGTCTTCAGGAAAAACGAGCCACATGGGCAAGTCAAAAATGATGTGGACATGGATCGTGTCCTATTGGCTCGAGAAAATTAATAAGATGGTCAAAGGTGGCCAAGTGGAAGTCAACCGTAGAGTCCCACGGTGACAGGACTCTGTTTCTCATCACGTGAGGATTTGCATGACCGTTTCTAACTTACAGGAGACACATCAACACCTATACATGGCTCCATAAGCCGAATCCAACATCCACTCTTCATAGATTTACTCCTCAACGCGACCATGATCCTAGATCTCTGGACGTAATGGTTTACGTGTTTTCTATCAGCATAAAATTTAGGAAATTAGTTATACTTCCTTTGTTATAAATAATCATACTCTATATAGATTAGTTATTTTAGCCTCAGATATCCTTTCTGTAATGTAATTGCGTTGCCACTGTGTTGTAATATCATTTCTCTGTTATGACTGCATTTTAATATATAAGAAGACTCTGTTTCTAAGCGTAATTCGTATTTGAAGGCTGTTGCCCGAGGCTGGTGCAGAGGGCCCCTGCACACGCTGAGGTTTTGTGCATTATTGTATAGTTTCTTGTTTTATTTCTTTAAGTTCATTGTGCCATAAGTCATTCACGTGTTTATACATTGCATCTTTCATGGTATTTATGCTTCATCTCTGTTCATAATCTTTCATACTTTACATTTTACTTCTGTCCATGATCTTTCATGTTTTATGTTATTGTTAACTGATCAGTGTTCTTGTTTTAGATTACAAATAGGCAGCCCGGGAATTTGCATATCTTTTGACTAATGACATGGAATCAATATTGTTCTGCTACTAATTTATTTTTCTTAGTTTTTGTTTAATTCCAGTACTGCTTTGTTTATTTCAGTCTTGCACATTTTCTTCAGTAGTTAGATTTAGATATATTAAATTGCTCATGTGTTTTGGTTACCTCCAGAAAACCCGCAGTGGGTGATGGTAGAGTTAGTATGAATGTATAGTTTGATATTAGTTTACTTTCTGCAAGATAGATATATTAAATTGCTCATGACATCTTCAGTTACCTCCGAAAGCCACAGCTGGACTGATGGTGAGGGATTGAATTATGAATGTGTAGTTTGATAATTAGTTTACTTTACCTTGAGTCGATATATATTAATTTCTCATGTCATTTTTTGATTTACCTCAGAAAGCCAGTTGGGCCGATGGTGAGGATTGAAATATGAGTGTGTAGTTTGATATTAGTTTGTTTTACGAAAAGAATTAGATTTCGGGTTAATGCGGTGATGTTTATAGTTTACCTCCGAAAGCCATAGTTGGACTAATGGCGAGGGATCGAATATAAGTTGATGTAATTTGATTTAGATTTATTTTGTTGCAATTCTTGGATTTATTTAAGCATAGTTTCTTTT
>JAXQQM020073508.1:0-98784 GCA_034641835.2 Pinus albicaulis | reverse complement strand
TCCCGCGTAGACTTACACATTCTGAAAATTGAGCTGTTGTTCAAAAATGTAACTAGTAGGAAAAAATGCATTTTACTAGGACACCTTTTACCTCTCCTTCATATGGGCTGCTACTTCTGAAGCTTGTGCAAGTTTGATTGTTTGTCAACAACTGATTTTGACCTTGTGGTCCTGGTGGTTGTTTCTTTGGAAATGGTCATTTTCTATTCTGAACCCTTTTGAATTTTTCTTATTTTTGAGGATTTTGTTTACTGATACGAAGGGGCTTTACCCTTATCTTTCATTTTGAGTCTACTAGAATCTCCAATTGAATGAGTTACAGTCTGTAACCCTTCATATTGCCTCTCTACATCTATGACTTCTGTCAGCGAACTTGGATTATGCAAGGCTTTATATTTTAGCATAAATTTTTTGTTGTCTCTTGTGTGTCTTTTCCTGCTACCAACAATTGGTTTTGCATTTTTTTGTGTTCTCTTACTGCTAATATCATACCCTGCATATTTTAGGAACTCCTCATCAGAATTAGTGGGCTGATATTCCTTTTGAATATTATGTTGAATGTCTACTTTTGAAACTTCCGGTAGCACCTATTCTTTTGATTTTCCTACAGTTACAGACTTTCCTCTCTGTGCTCTAGTATAAACCTTGGGAAAAGGAGAAATAGGAGGCACCATATTCATTGATTTAGGTTTGGTGGTTGATGAACCTTATCTTTCTCCAACTTATTTTCAACCTTGGTTGAAGGAGCCTTTTCCTTTCCGCCTTTAACCTTCTTGTAGATGTTCTCCTTCTTATATTTCCTTTTAGTCCTTTTACCAACTACTGAATTAGTTGGCTTCTAAGTTTTCCCATTCTGCTTGGCAGGCTGAGGATGTTGCTGTGAGGTAGGAGATAGATGAGCTGGAATATCTGGTCATTAGAGGAAATTTTAGCCTAAAAGTGCCCATGAAATTTTCATGTAATTTCCATGTCATAATATGTATACCAATCAATATGCTTTAAATTTAAGAAGAGGTACATGTAAATATTTTGGAGGGAAAAGAAGAAAAACTACTTTTTGTAATTGTATTTTTGGCTTATCTCCTTATAGGTTTACTCAAATTTCAAGTTTAGACACTCATTAGATGTGGAATTAAATTCCACATCCAACGAGTACCCATTATGCATACTTTTGAGAAGACCCACCTTGATAAAAATTGTAGATACATTAAAAAAACGTGTTTTGACACATTTTTTTAATGTATCTGCAATTTTTATCAAGGTGGGTTTTCTCAAAAGTATGCATAATGGGTACTCATTGGATGCAAAATTTAATTATGCATCTAATGAGTGTCTAAAATTGAAATTTGAGTAAACCAATAAGGATATAAGTCGAAAATACAATTAAAAACGTAGTTTTTTTGTTTTCCCTAAAAAATTCATCTCTTATTTTCTTATTTTAACTATTATTTTTCCTTAGGAGGCCACTTTTAGGCTGAAATTTCCTCTAATGATGGGTGTAGGTTGGAATGCCCTGTAAAACATAAAATGTTCCCATGACTGGTTTCTTTTCCTGAGTTCTTCCTCAACCAATACTTTAATAAGAGCCTGATGATATAAGCTATAATTTGATGCAAATGTATGTGTTTGTATCCTAGCCGACATCTTTGTCAAGATATTCAGCAGAAAGAATGGTAGGTTGAGGGTATTCATACCTACAATATGAAATAAAAATCTCATATGATAAAGAAAAACAATAGTATACCTCCTCTCACAAGTAAGGTAAATCTTGATGAGCCTGACAGTCTCAACCCATTCATTCTTGAGGTAACTTCTGGGAATTACTTTAGCCCAGTTAGGGTCTCTGTGTCCATATTTGATGAAACTGTTAAGGTCTCCCCCAATGATGACTTGGCCTTTAAACCATTTTTCTCCTTCATGTGGAAGGTTGGAATCTTTAGCAATAGACTCTGCTGATACCTGCAATCTGAGGCCATATACATTTTCTTCCTGCCAATTAAAAGAGAGTGAAAATTCCTTAGCTACTCCTAAATGAGATCTTCGTAGTCTTGAAAACAATGGATATGACTATGCCTGAACAAATAACCTTCTCACATTCGTATTATCATTAACTAGATCAACTCCTTCGGGTTCAATGTGTTTTAGTTTTCCTCCTTTCTTAGTCATCTTCAGTAATAAAGAAGGTTTCACGCTGTAATTTGATAGGTGTCAAGATTAGGGGAGCTCACCTAACAGGTGTTGTTGTATCTTCAATGAAATCTGTCTGAAAACTGGGTCTCCTTCCTCAAGCTGCTCATTGGATCTTCTCATTCACCAATAGTTAAACTCAAAACTAATGGTTTTCCCTTTCTTTCGGTGGTTTGAAAAGACATGTTGGTTCACCTTTCCATGCATGAGATTTTTCATAATGGGAAATATCTTGGGTCGTAGAATACACCTTGTGGTAGTCATGCTTAACTTCAGTTGGCTGCAGTGTTTCAAATTGTATGCTACAGGTGGTTGGAGAAGAACATAGCTGGAGCTGGTAGTTACCTCCATCATATACTTATTATAGGCCTAAAATTCCAGTAACTTTCATGTGTGATCAATCTAGATGGTCATCATATTAAAACTGCAGATCCATGATCTATCTTAACACTTAATACATACCCCGACACGTGGATGTAACGACATAACTGACAGAGAGGAAAAACAACGGTTGGCTTTTAAAACTGCATATTGACACCTAACTTGATCCAAGTATAACCTTGACTCAAATTAACATCACTCAACGTAAACCTTTCCTATAATGTGACCTAATTCATGATAAAAGTTTTAAAACATAGTTGATAATAGGAACACATGGCTTAACACAAAAGCGGATGCATTATTTATTAAAAAAAAACAAGGGAGGTTACCGGAATTTCTGGTAACATCGGGTTATAAGAACAACATAAATAAAACATAAATAAAACAAAATGTCTAAAAAGGATAAAATGGACGTTACCGCAATTTTCGGTAGTCTAATTTTTTTTTGAAATTTACAATTTTTTATCCTAAATACAAAAAATTTAAAACATACTCGTGACTTAGCATAGAACTATGCTATCAGTCTCTCTCCATCATCCTTATCTCCTCTTGAGTGCATCTTGTCAACAATTCATCAAAATTAGGAATTATATTATTACTGAGAATAGTAGTATTAAATACATACCATGGCTAGGGAAGTCCTCCAAGAGAAATGAGAGTGATATCTCGATCAAAAATATCCTCTCCAATAGCTAAGAGATCATTCCTGATTTCGGTGATCCTCATGAAGTAGGATTGGATGGAATCTACCTTGTCCATGTTGATGTTATTCAACTTGCTCTTCAAAAACATAATTTTATTAGCATCTCTTGCCATGAAAATTCTAACCAAATTATCATACATCTCCTTAGATGTGCCTAGCTTGGAGATATAAGAAACCAAGTGCTTATGAATAGAATCCTTGATGATCTTCTTCGCCTTGTTTTCCCTTTTCTTGTACTTTGTTTTAGTGGCAAGTGGTGCATTAGATGAAGGCTCAGTGACCTTTCCCTACACATAATCCATAACATCTTGATCCTCCAATGTCAGATCCAAGTACATTTCCAAGCATGATAATAAAACTTATCATTAATCTTGTCATCAATTTTGAAGAATGAGGAAGTCACTGTCCCTGGTCCTTGTCTATTCAACTTCGTTGATTGCTCTTCTAACTCTTGCCTGGGATTTTTCTTCACCTTATGTCTGACTCCATGTTAATTTTAGTTAACCATGGTATGTTATATGATTAGAGTAGTTTACTTCAATCTTTCTTATTAGCCTAATTCAATTTCAGATATGCAATCACATAATCATTGAAATTAAATGTTGATAAACATAAAATAAATCGACAGAAGACAAGCCAAGACAAGAGACACAAATATTATTGTAATTCTTCTTATTCAATAGAGAGAGAGAAAAGATATTTTATAGCAATCAATAGGATGCCCTAGCCATAAAAGTCTTCATTTGTCAAACCAACAATTCAACCTCCAAACAGGCTCAGTCAAACTCGACCTTGCATCAAAGTAAAACCCAGCCCAAAATAGTCCACAAATCTGGTCAATGCAGAAGTCAAATTTTGCGGTCAAAGCAACAGTAAAAGTTGCGTTCAATGTTGTGGTCAGATGTAGTCAATGTTTGACCTTGGTTTATGTGATTCCAGTTGCAAGCTCTCCAATTCAGATTTATGACCTAAAAAATGTAGTCAAAAGATGAGTGTTGACCCAATGTCAATGCTGGTCAACGATGTCTAGAAAAGCCCTAAACCAATCTGAAAATTGCAGCTTCCTGTTTCACATGTGTGGAGGATAGAGAAGCCTCTAAGGAAATATGAACCAATCATATGAGAGAGATATGTGTGAGATGAAAATGAATGATGAAATGAGCATCATGTCTCTCCTTTTTATATCCATGACTGTCAGTGTGTGACACAACTTTTGGGGCTTCTGAGTCTACATTACAATTATGGCCGACCTTGAAAAATTGCACATGTGGAAAAAATAAATTCAAAATACAACTTATGCTCATACAAAAAAAATGATCTTTAGATCAATCTTGCATCTCTCCGAAACAGGAATTCAAAAAAAAATCATCTCCATCATATGAGTAGTTAAACATGGAGTTTGGCCCTAGTTTCCAAATTTAACAACAAGGTTGCACATGCTCTCA
Source organism: Pinus albicaulis (assembly GCA_034641835.2). Classification (NCBI taxonomy): domain Eukaryota; kingdom Viridiplantae; phylum Streptophyta; class Pinopsida; order Pinales; family Pinaceae; genus Pinus; species Pinus albicaulis. Next base: position 94,068 of record JAXQQM020073508.1, on the reverse strand, counting down.
GCAGGAAAGTAGAAGTAAATCATATATCATCTATGATTTCCTATGAGACATATTTGCTGGATTGGATCTTAAGAGAGGACAATAGGATAACACGTATGTGGAGCTCAGGCACACGTTACAAAAAAGTGAAGGTACAGGTGCAGGAACATGTACAGGTGCATGTACAGGTGGTCAATATGCAGACTATCATCTCACGACATATGATTTGGTGATATTTAAGGACAAGATATATGTGTCGCATGAAAATGAGCTCAAGAAGCTTATCTTGAGAGAATTTCATGTCAATCCATACTTGGGTCACCCAGGATATCAAAAGACATTGATGACGGTGAAGATGTTCTACTATCGACCGAATCTGAAGGGGGATGTGGTAGAGTTTGTGGCTAGATGTTTGGATTTTTAGTAGGTGAAGGTGGAATGTAAGCATACATGTGGTCTACTACAACCTATTTCGACTTCAGAATGGAAATGGGAGGTCATTTCCATGGATAGTGAGACAACATGATTCTATCATGGTTTTGGTCTATAGGTTAAGAAATGTGGATAATTTCATTCCAGTGAAGACTACATATTCAGCTAGTGACGTGTCACAAGTTTTCATTAGGGGTATTGTGATATTACATGATGTTCCAAAGAAGATTGTGTCAGACAAGGATGCAAAGTTCACTTCCAAGTTTTGGAAGGAGTTATTTGTAGGATTAGGTACAAAGTTGGCCTTCAATACAACTTATCACCCACCGAAATATGGACAGATAGAGAGGGTAAACAAGATCATGGAGGATATTTTGAGGATGTATGTCATGCACCAATAGAGGAAATTGGAGGAGTACCTTCTATTGGTTGAGTTTTCATAAAATAATGGTTACCAGGAGTCATTGAGGATGAGTCCTTTCGAGGCACTGTATGAGCAGAGTTTTAATACTCCCATCAGCTGGAGTGATCCAATGAACAAGGTACTTATTGGAATGAACATGTTGGTAGATGTGGAATAGGAGATGCAAGTTATAAAGAAGAATCTAAAGGCAACATAAGATAGGTAGATAATATATGCAGACCAACACAGGGCATTTAAGGAGTTTTAGGTTGGGGAGCATGTTTATTTATGCATCAATCCCAAGAAGATCTCCTTGAGTATTGGATCATGTGTCAAGTTGGCACCACGATGATTTCAGGCCTTTTGAGATCCTTGAGAGGATTGGACCATTGGCATATCGAATTGCACTGCTTCCAACAGTGAAAGTCCATGATTTTTTTCATGTTTCATTACTTAAAAGGTATATAAAGGATGTTTATCTTGTTATTGGTTGGTATGTATTGCAAGTGGATCAAGAAGGAGAATTCCAACCAGAACCTAAATGCATATTGCAGAAGAAACAATTCATGCTCAGGAACAGAGCCATATAGAAAGTTAAAGTGCAATGAAAGAACTTTGGGCCCAATGAAGCTACACGGGAGATGGCTAATCAGATGCAGGATATGTATCCTTCATTGTTTTTCGGTTGAGGCAATGAAATTTTGGTATTTGTACATGATTATGTATGGTTTCTATTGTAAATAACGCCATGATATAAGTTGTAAAGCTCCAATAAGCAGTATGGTTGTTACATTGTCATGTTATCATGATTGTTTTTTATTTTGAGTAGGTTATTAATTGTAAACATTGCATCGATCTAAGTTATAAATATACATAGGAAATATTTTTTCTTTTCAATGGTTTTTTGAGGTATAGGTGTGGTTTAACACCGATGACGGTGTTCCCCAAAGAGGAGGATTCTATAACAAACCTAGTTTAAAATTTCATCTAATAAAAGTCAATAAAGGAAAAAATAAGACCATAGTTAAGGGATACTTATTCCAAGATGAATGTTGGGAAAGATATCCTAGTGGGAATCACTGGATGTGTTTATGAATAAATGAAATTGGAAAAGGCAATGGCTAAGGCATTAAAAATGAAAAAAATATTTTTGGCACATTTATTTATGAAAATAAATGAAATTAGGAGAAAATGAAGGTGAAAGGCCATGGTTGCATGTGAGGAGGAAATTGAAGGAAAATAATGAAAAATTAAGAAAATATAGGCCTCAATGACAAAAAGGCTTCTGAGGATCAATTGATACATTTTTTCATATTAGCTTTTGATCAGTTCAGTTTTGGAGCTCTCTCTCTATTCTCTCTCTCTCTCTCTCTCCCTCTCTCTCTCTAACTCTTGGACACTTAGAGTTTTCTTAGAGAATTTCAACATTGGGCCAAGAAAAGGAAAAGAAAGCAAAGGAATGACAAGGAAATGAAAGGAAATAATAGATCAAGAAAGGAAGAGCAGGATCAAGTAGTTTCAACGAGAATACTTGCTGGTAATAGATTGCATGTATGATTTCCTATTTGGTTTTGACATGCATGGTATGTGCATGTTGGTATTTGGTTATTTTTTTGTTGGTGGCATGGTTTTTCCAGGTTTTGACTTCAACCTTGCCTATCCTTTTTATATATAGTCATGGTGTGATGGGATTGTTCTCGATTTGAGATTTGAAAGTTTTGGATGGTTTCAAAATCCAAGGCAGATGTGATATCAGGTTCATTCACAAAGGCCTAGGAATATCTTGACCGGTTTTGGTGGGATACACAGTAAAGCCTAAGGGTGGTGTCTTGGTAAGGGCCTAGTTATCTAGTTTTGATTGTGGTAAAGTCTAGAGACAAGGAGATGGAAAATTCCTCAAGGACGGTGATGAGATCTGAAGGCATTCCAAGCTCGTCTCAGTTTTGTGAACTTGATTCCGGTTTAGGTGAGATTACAATATGGTGAGGGTGGATGTGGTTTAACCTCTAGATTCCCTTGGTTTTTTTTTGGATTGGTTTATGCATGAGATCCCACATTCATGCTTGGAATATGGCACGGGAGTGACTGGATGAAAGAAATATTTGGTTCAACCATGTTTATGGTCGGGTGGTATGTGGAAGTCCTGAACCTGGTTGACTATTGCCTATGTTTAATGAAAGCTAATTTCTCTTGCTTTGTACTTGTATTTATGTGGAATTAATGGATGTTATTTTATGGTTATTTATGTGGTTATATGTTGGTTATAATAATGGTCATGTGGCTGGTTCTAGTCATGGTTGATTTCATGTTTTTAATTGCAACTGAAAGAATAATGCATGAAAGACCTAATTCATGATAAGAGAGGATGCTGATCCTTATTGATAAGTTTCATATGAATTTTTAGTCTCTTATGTTTGGTCTTGTATTCATTACCTATAGATTTCATTGTTTCCAAGTGTTTGACAGAATTTCAATCCCGATTGGGGATGGTTAGGCCTAGTTTTGGAGTTAGTTTTTGGTTTACAATCATTTTCCTTGTGTAATTTATTATTTATAAAAGTTACGGGGATTTCTTGGCAAAGGTCTAGCCCCAACCTTGGAATCTAGCCTTAAAATATGTAGTCGCTGGCACAACACTTGGTGAAAAATTCGCTGGTCACACTCATGGAGGATTATGCATGCGACTGGGAGGTCCAATCACACTGATGCCTTGGAAAGGGTGTGACTAGGGGTAAAATAAAATTAAAGTCAAGGTGAGCTTAGGTATGGACACCTGGAGGGGTTGAGTTACTCCTGAGGGTCTTGTGACACCTGAGGGAAGTTAGTAAGGTCTATTTTCGACTCCATTTCCTTAAGGTCACCTAGGCGGTTGATTCTTTTCATAATTTCCCCTCATCGCATGTTTACCCAGTTGGTCGGTTACTTGGGTAGTTGTGAGGGGAGGTGTTTCGTTACATTTGGAAAGCGAGAATGTATTTCTTGTTAGACGAGCATGGTATGAAGACATATGAAAAGAGAGTTGTAGTCGTACCTGTAGATCCACAACAACTAGAGAATTAAAATAAGGAGATGGACAAGGCAAAGCAGTTGATCCTTGATGGTATTCAAGATCATATAGTCTCACACTTAGCGGCCAAAAATATAACCAAAGAAATGTGGGATGAAATTTCTACGCTTTTCCAGAATCCTTCTGAGAATCCGTAGATTTTCTTGAAAGAGAAGCTGAGGCTCACGATAAGGGTGAAGGAGTCACTCCATATCTCATCAAAATTAAAAATGTCTGAGATGTGCTTACCATAGTTGAAAAAGAACCTCAAGAGAGTGAGCTAGCATGTACAACACTCAATGGTTTCACCCCAGAATGGGCTACCTTCGCCATAGGTATCACTGGATGAGATAACCTACCGGGTTGGGATCAATTGTGAGAAGAATTTACATAGGAAGAAATGAGGCTTGCTCTAGTTGAGAGAAATATCAACGAAAATAACAGAAAATGATCAAAGGATAAGGAGAATGTAGCCCTTGCATCAAAGGGGGAGGCAAAGAAAGGTCCCATTCAGGGACAAGGCTCAGAGGGAGGAGAAAAGAAGATGAAAAATTTATTGAAGATCAAGTGCCTCAGATGTGGTGAGTCTGGTAAATAAAATAACCAATCTCCAAAGAAGAAGAAGGACAAGAAGGATAAGCAGGAGCATGCAACGAATTTAGCAAAGATAGATAATTTTTCTTCCAAATTGGAGGATAAATTCACATTGTATGCAAATATACCTCCAGGAGAGAGGTGGGGAAACATTGAGCTCTAGTTCCCAGAGCTGTAGAGATTTGGGTAGGGTCCAAGGAAGATAACATCATACATGTGTTTCTTATTGGGTCATTACCCTTGCTACAGGGGCCACAATATTCCATTGTAGATGGATCAATATTCAAGTTGGCACAATCAGATCTTGAGGGAAAATTGCAAAACTAGTTGAAGTTAGATGTTGAGGGGAAAAAATAAGTTGTAGCATTGACAATTACTTAGTGGACAACATAAATATTAGTAGTAGTCATGGATTCATGAGACAGCTGCAGAGCTAGTCCATGGACACAATAGATCAAATATTTGTTCTTAGTTGTAGTGGTTGCAATAACAATAAAATGATATTAGTTGTAGCATAGAGGAAATGTTGGCAGTAGTGTAGAGTGCCACAATGCAGATGTCAGTAGCAACACAAAAGCAGGGTTGGTTCAACTACAGAGTGGCAGATGAATCAGAGTTGCGTAATTTTTGATGGGTAGTGGCAGGTTGTCACAGTTGTCATAAATCAATAGTGTGCATGGAGGATGTTATGGAGATAGACTAAGAGAACACCTTCCTCACTAACATGGAGTGTTAGTTTTTGTAGCATTTGACATGTGTTCTAGTTTCAACTTTGGTCAGAGAGGCTAAATAACACGATCTCCAAAACACAGAAAACGTTTCAGGAGAAACACCTGGATATGGCTCAATTAAGTTAATTAGTCAATAATTAAATATTTTCTAAGTCTTAGTAAAAGTGATTAATTAATAATAATTAATTGAGAAGAGAGATATTTCTCTAAAAAATCACATGGATCAAGTTGGAGATGATATTATTTGTTGATGGGGATCTAATCATGGTCGTTGGTTCACCAATGAGATATTATAAGAGAAACTCGATGGGGATGGAAAAGACATACTTGGAGGTTGATTTCCTAGGAAGATCAAGCTATCCAGCTGCATCAGAGCAGGGAAGAAGAGTTTTATTTTAAAGGGATGTAGAGGTAGAGAGGGAGCAGGGATAGTGATATCCGATGGATTTTCTAGTTTCAGAAGAGTCAACTGTGGGTGGTCGAGTATTCCACCAAGAGGCTACATAAGGGCTTGCACAGAGCCTCAAGGAGGAAATTTGAGCCAGCCAGAGGATACATCAATTAAGGATTTGAGTGTCAGGGAAGTTATTCCATTGGGCCAACGAATCCTTTCTAATTGAAGAGACAATCAACAAAAATAGATTGCAACTATTCTAGGCAGTGCGAGATTCAACCTATGTAGTGCCTGCACATAGGCCTGATTGTGGGGCTGGATTTCTTGTGGAGAAAGAGAAAATTCTCTTGGATATTTTTCTTGTATTTTCTCAGGAGAGGATTGCTAGTTTTTCATCCATATTTTTGTATTCATATTTCACTACTACATAATAATAATAAATTATAAAACCCTCATATGCTGCACTGATTTTCCCACATTGGGTTTTACCAGGGACATTTGTAAAAAAAAAACTCTCATTTTTATTGGGTGTGTGCTCTATATTTCTTAGTTCCAACGTTTTATTTTCTACCAGCGTTTTTATGGTGAAAATTTCAGTTGTGATTTTATTCATTATTTTTCATAACAAATAAACTTCACTTAATATTAATCAATTAGAAGAATAATTTCCAGTTGTTGCAATAAACTTGTAAAATTTCACATTCTTTTGAGCCTACACACGTGTTTCCCTGCTATGTTCCTCGAACCCGTATGGTTTCTCTATGTAAATATCTTCCTCAACCACATCATTGAGAAAGGAAGTATTCATGTCCATCTAGTGGATCCTCCACCCCATCTGAGTTGCAAGTATAATGTGTAATGTTCCCAAATTGGGACAGCTACACTATTGGGAATAATTTGAGTTATTACCAATGTGGAGCTTTAGAAAATCATGAGAAATCAATTTATATCAGTAAATAATATGCACAAGAAATATTTAACTAGCAAATTAATGATTAGTAGCAGATATTTGCCTCACTATCCTTTCTCGGCATGAGGAAATGCAGCCTATTGGACCATAATTTTCAGAAAATAATGCAATAACTATGGGAAATGGCACTTGGATCCCATGGTTTACATATTATGTAACTCCCATACCTAATTTTAGCCCAAAATAATGATTCTAGATAAGTTAAACAGATCTCCCTGCCTAGAAACAACTAAAAAACACCCCAATCCCATGACTTTCCAACTACAGTATTTCTGAAGAATATAAGAGCATGATTTCCATGAGGGTTTCTATAGAAAATTATGGAATAAGTCTGATCATAATTTTATATTAGTCATACAACAAAGAAATGGAGGTTTAACCTCTTATAAACCAGAAACGAGACACCTGGCAAAGGTTTTTGGAAAAATGCATGTACAAAGCAGCACTGCAGAAAATAACGCAGTTCACTGCAACACTATATTAAAAATGACTAAATATGAAATATAAATGCTGAATAATATTGATAATGCCTTAGGCCTTCTTATTGGAGCTCCCAGAGGGAAATAAGCACCTCCTCCTCAAAGATTGGCATACAATCAAAGGATGCAGCTCTACTACTGCTGCTCCTGCATAGACGCAGTTTACTGAAGGAGACTGTGCTGTGGCTGAATGCAGATGAATGGCCTCAAGCCAAATACAGAAATGAAGCTCAAATCACTCCCCTTTGATCCCTTAAGAAATATGATCTAAAGAGGATGGAATTCTCGCACAAGAATTCCTTGCTAGTGCAGCAACTCCGGCTAAACAACTGAAGCTTGCAATTAGTCTCAAGACCAAGATGGCTAAATACATGAATGAATTCCCTTTGATGCTATGCCTTCCTTTTATCTTTGGTGAGCCGCCTCAACCTGGACCCCACACAATGTTGAGGTGACTTCTCCATGAAGCTTCCTCTTTCAAAACTGCGCTACCCTCCTCTTGTGGCTACGCTATTGACTTGTTCAACTAATCCACCTCCAATGCCTCTTTTCACACTAGGGATCTTCAATATAGTTTACATATGTGTCTTAGGCTGTTCCTTGTTCACATTGAACTGGTTTTCTTAGGTGATCTCCTCCTCCTCAAGAATGCATGTTGACTTAGTCAAACTTGACTATGTCCTCATCTATTTTTCCCATGTTCACACTTGTAAGTGTAAAGTTCAGCTCCTGAAGTGATCCCATTCCTTCTTAAGGTGGAAATTATTCATATTTTTATTGTTCATGGGATCCCTTACCCATTTATTCCTCTCCTAGATGAAAGTAGCAAAATCTAATGTTCCAAATTGCTATGTGAAAATTTGGGAACATTACAGTCCTCCCCTCCCAAACGCTGCTTGTCCTCAAGCAACTGTAAGGATAAGACTGAAGAGAATCCTCTTCTCCGCTATAACACCCTCATAAGATGAAGTATCCCAAGGATCAAGGTGTTGCATCATCAATATATCTCCAAGTTTCTCCTCCCAAGTGTGTAAGCTATTTAAATAGCCGACATTTGTGACAATGAAACATCTATGGAAGCAAAAATGGGTTGTTTGAAGGTCCTCTTGAATCATGAGGGCTGATGTAAATTGGGATTCATCACCCCCCTTTGAGTCTCTTCTTCCCCAAGCTATCAACCAAACAGAATGAGTCACCTTCTAGTATGGCAACTCATGAAGGATCACTTCCACCTTGAGCTCCTACAAAGAAGGTGGGCTACATGGCAGACTGTGTGGAGTCAAAATGTACATCTCTTGTTGCTTTCATCTCCACCTATGATATATATGGGGCTGCTGCTAATATATGGCTGAAATATAATAGTCTCCAAGGAGGACCCAAGCCACCCCATCAAATCCAACACCCATGAGGTGTATCCCCAAAGAACTCAAACCTCCCAAATGAGTCCTCTCACTTGAAGGCAAGATGTATAACATGGAAATCAAGGTCTGCCCACTGTTCTTTCTAAAATATGTAGCTTGTATAATGTGAAGAATCATCTTTTCATTGGGCCTCTTCACCTCTTGTGCCACTCCTCCAATGGTTCTTCCTACAATCAATGTTTTAGAAGCATAATATCGAAGCATAAACATATGAAAACAAGGAGGTAGAACATAGTCCCAAACATGGAACCAACGTAGGGCATTATTTGCCTACCTCAATACATAGTGCAACAAGTGTTTGTTCAGCCACTTGTTTGTTGCCACATTCATTTTACAAAATGGAATTATGAAATCATAATTTGGTGCCAATGAAGCACACCGAAAACCATGTGGCATTCCTCCACAATCTACAAATAGAATGGCCATCATAAACGCTGCAAGTGGCCTCAAGTACATTAAAATATAATGAAATAAGGAAAGAAACTTCTTGGTATGATATGCTGCTCATATAGATAAGGAAGTTTAAAATACAAAACAAAATTTTACCTCCTCCATCATGTACTACGGTTATTGAGCTAAAATGGCTCAAGTGAAAATTCTCCCTTGCTGCAGGTGAGTAGGGAAGTGGTTGTGCCGACCTTTTCTTCATCTTCCAGGCTGTGCATCTCTCCATATGCTGATATACATTCAATGGAATTCCCTCCCAAGTGAACTCCTCCATTGAGGGATGATATGCATAAGAATGCATGGAAGGAAAGTCCACAAATGCTGCATGTAGATCTCTCTCCTTGTGCTTGTGAATCCAAGCCAAGAAGGCCAAAACATAGTAAGGGATACTCTCATCCATTACTTCCTCATGCCCATATTCTACATGCTCCTAAGGTGCATTACTTGTGAAGTGGTCTTGGGAATACTTCAGTAAGAAATCCAAGCTCTTGAGTGATAGCGCTGCTAGCCTTTGGAGAAGGGCTACTGTCATCTCAAAGCTCAATTCTTTGACATATAGTGTGTCAAAGGCTCTTCCCAAAATGCTGCTATATATGTAGAGATCCTCCCAAGATGGAGGTGTTGCTCTTTGCACTATGTTAGTTCCATCCCTTACTCCTGCAGCATCATGCCAAGTGTGAGAGAAAATATGCCCTTGCTCTCTCTCAATCCTCCAAAGCAACAAATGACTTTGCTGCCTCATCATACCTCCATCATACAACCTATGTGGTGAAAACATAATGATCACATCACCATAATGCATCCACACTCCTTGCTTCCCCATGATGAAAGTATCCTGCCAATCTTCCTTCCTCTTCTCATCCCATGGGAAAGGACATGTCATAGGGTGACCAAACTCCCTTAAGAGTAGCCAACACAACATTGCCTCTTGTTGCCCAGTGTCATAGACTTGCAAGAGGTTTACCATTCTCTTGCCTCCCATCCACATCCACTCAAATCCATGTGGATTCCTCCTAGATTTTCCTATCTTGGCATTCCTCCAATGAGGTCTACCATCCTCCCATATCAGACCTTTCTCCTTGCACTTCATAAGAGGCTGAAATGCAACTCCTTGGAGACCTCCAAGAAAAGATCTCTCATAAATGATTATATTGGACCCATAAGGATCCAAAGGGGCTGAAGGCAAGGTCTCCTTGCTACTACCTCTTGACAACGGTGTAACCCTTCTCTAGGGTGATTTGGCTATCTCATGCATCAACTCCCGGATTCACATTTGATTCTGCATGAAACTGCTTGGAGCAAGGTTCACTCCATTCTCAAAGAATTCACACTCCAACCTCAAGGGTTGTGTGTAACTTATCAGTGATACATGAGGTTGAGAGTTCAAATCTCCCTTGAACCCTTCAAACTTGCACAACGCAGTGCAATCCTGCTGCTCTATCTCAACAATATCATTTGATCCTGGGCCATATGCAAACAAATCTCCAACCCTTTCCATAAAATTTTCTGAAATTTTAAGACATGGAAACTTATGCATACCTTTGTGAGCCTTTGGGACATCTTCTATGGCTGCAAGAGGTCCTCTCTTCAATATGTTGGCTGATCCAACCACTGGTGTAGAAGGTTGCTCTCTCGAGGTCATGGCAGCGCTGGTACTTGTCTCTTCCCATTGTGGTGCGGACCCTCTCTCCTTTGATCTCTCTTCATCAAAAGTTCTGATCAGCTCTTGAGTGAACTCAGAAAAGGATGTCACTCTTGTGTGGCTTAAGTGATTGCACCACCAAGCATTGGCTTCATCCTCCAGGTGCAGTGCTGAAATTTTTGCTGCCTCCCTCTCTTCCACTGGATGAAGTAGGAAAAATGCCTCAAGATTTCTTGCCCAAGCTCTTGCTGTGGCTGACCCATCAAATTTTGACAATAAAAATCTATTGCCTTTAATTTCCCTTTGGCTGCAGGGTCTTTCCTCTTCTCTCAGTTGAATAAACTGAGGAAAATCTAGGGTCTTTTTGAAAGCCCTAGGTTGGCACTTGTATTCTGCCAAATATCCACTTAGGATTTCATGTTCTAAGTGGTATCCTTGCTCTTCACCTCTTCTATGAGTACAAGAAGTGCATGCATCTCTTTCTGCCTCTTGAAACCTAGAGGTTTCACTGCAACTCTCTCCTCCTTGAAACCATTTTGGAGTTTCAGTGCATTTCTCTGCTTCTTTTTTCTTGGATCTAAAAATGGATGAGAGTAAGCTCATCCTCTCCATCATTTTTTTCTCCTATTCTTCTTATTTTATGATTGGATCTGAAATCCACAGGCTGAGCCAAGATGAAAGCTCTAATACCACAATAATGTTCCCAAATTGGGACAACTACACTATTGGGAATAATTTGAGTTATTACCAATGTGGAGCTTCAGAAAATCATGAGAAATAAATTTATATCAGTACATAATATGCACAAGAAACATTTAACCAGCAAATTAATGATTAGTAGCAGATATTTGCCTCACTATCCTTTCTCGGCATGAGGAAATGCATCCTCTTGGACCATAAAAACATCATTTTCAGAAAATAACGAAATAAATATGGGAAATGGAACTTTTATCCCATGGTTTACATATTATGCAACTCCCATACCGAATTTGAGCCCAAAATAATAATTCTAGCTAAGTTAAACAGATCTCCCCGGCTAGAAACAACTAAAAAACACCCCAATCTCATGACTTTCCAACCACAGTATTTCTGAAGACTATGAGAGCGTGATTTCCATGAGGGTTTCTACAGAAAATGATGGAATAAGTCTAATAAGAAGTTTATATTGGTCATACAACAAAGAAATGGAGGTTTAACCTCTTATACAACAGAAACAAGACACCCGACAAAGGTTTCCGGAAAAATGCATGTACAAAGAAGCATTCAGAAAATAATGCATTTCACTGCAAAAATGTATTAAAAATGACTGAATATGAAATATAAATGCTGAATAATACAGATAATTGCCTTAGGCCTTCTTATTGGAGCTCCTGGAGGGAAATAAGCACCTCCTCCTCAAATATTAGCATACAATCAAAGGATGCAACTCTACTGCTGCTGCTCCTGCATAAAAGACACAATTTACTGAAGGAGACTGTGCTGTGGCTGAATGTGGATGAATGGAATCAAGAAAAATATAGAAATGAAGCTCAAATAAATCCCCTTTGATCCCTTAAGAAAGATGATCTAAAGAGAGGATGGAATTCTCGCACAGGAATTTCTTGCACTAAGCAGTGCAACAACTCCGGCTAAACAGCTAAAGCTTGCAATTGGTCTCAAGACCAAGATAGCTAAATACATGAATGAATTCCCTTTGATGCTATGCCTTCCTTTTATCTTTGGTGAGCCTGCTCACCCCGGACCCCACACAATGTTGAGGTGACTTCTCCATGAAGATTCCTCTTTCAAAACTGCACTGCCCTAGCTTGCTTCCCTCCTCTTGTGGCTGCGCTATTGACTTGGTCAAATAATCCACCTCAAATGCCTATTTTCACACTAGGGATCTTCAATCTAGTTTACATATGTGTCTTAGGCTGATCCTTGTTCACATTGAACTGGTTTGCTTAGGTGATCTCCTCCTCCTCAAGAATGCATGTTGAATTAGTCAAACTTGACTATGTCCTCATCTATTTTTCCCATGTTCACACTTGTAAGTGTAAAGTTCAGCTCCTGAAGTGATCCCCTTCCTTCTTAAGGTGGAAATTACTCATATTTTTATTTTTCATGGGCTCCTTACACATTTATTCCTCTCCTAGGTGAAAGTAGCAAAATCTAATGTTCCAAATTTCTATGTGCAAATTTGGGAACATTACATAATGGTCCTAATAGATGAGTATCAGGACATGGGTGAAAAAGTCTCATCATATCCAATTCCCTCCACTTTAGAGAACCCTTTGGCTATGAATATGGCCTTATATTTATCCACACTCTCGTTATATTCGTGCTTAATCTTATATACCCATGTGGATCCAATCACAGACCTGCCATCAGTTTGGGCACAATCTCCTAGACATCGTTTTACATGATGGAAGAGTAATCTTCCACCATAACATCATGTGGAACCTGCGAAGAGGTTGACTCCTTGTGGCTAGAAGGCTCCGTGTCTATTGAATTAATCATCAATGACATAAAACCTGAGTATCTTTGAGGTTGTTTTATCTTCATTTATGTGGAGTTGAGTGCCCCAACCCTTTCCTGAGCCTCTTGAATCAACTGATCATCTCACCTCAAATTCATTCTGCCTGTGCTAGGTGTCACTGCTACAGAGTGCCTTGATCTCTCTTATCTCTCCACCAGTTCCCGTGGAAAATCGACATCTGACTACTGTATGGATTTTCCAACAATAGGTTGTGACATGGCCTAGGGGTTGTCTTGGCGTCCTGCTTAGGAGCTACAAGCTCCTCCACCTATATTGTAACCCAGTCCATCTTTAAGGACTTCATAAGATTCCTTTCCTCTTCAAACATGACATCATGCTTGATGAATGTCTTCCTATCTATTGGTATGTACACCCTGTTATCACCTAGATTGACCTCAGGCTGAAGGAAGGAAAGCCAGGGTAACCACAAACCACGCTTAACATTGTAGCTAGCCCTACAAGGCAGGGAGAGGGCTCTCTCCGTAAGGAATCTTAGTCAAGGATGACTGCAAAAAATGATTTTAGGCTAGGTATAGTAGCTCGAAAGGGTTTTGATATATTTTCTGGTGTTGTTTGTTGGATCAGATGGAGCTGGTCAGTTTAAGTCTGTGAAATTAAATAAGAAATTCAGAGTATTCTATGGGGCAAGGTAGGCATGGACTTTAACACCTTTGGGTTTATGATTTTGAAGTGTTTAAGACTGGTGAGGAGCTGAGGAGGGCATATGAGATGAATCCTTCTCGAACAGTAGAAAAACATAAAATATTGAATGATTTCCCAAGGCAGAGCAATGTAACAATGGATTCTACCTATCGAACTTGAAAAAATTCAACAAAAATGAATGGAATGAATGATGGCATACATAAAATTTAATAAATGATTACAAAATAAGATACTGTGCTAAAATTCCATACCACATGGATCCCATAAAAAATAGCTGCAAATATTTATTAATTCCCTACTAAAACTGGTTACAAATATGTACAATAAAGCTCAGGGCATCCCAGTGATTCCAAATCCTTTCCAAACTACTGATAAATTACATTAAATAGACTAGCCTCAGGGGGCGAAGCCATAGAAAGAGGATTTGTTTCACCTGCCCCCAAACAAAAACCTGAAGATAGAAAAACCCAACGACATACCTCTGAAAGAGAGGAAACTGTATATTCAACCATCTGGAAATATAATCTGTTACATTTACTCCAACCAATGGGAAGAAAACAAATATGGAACCCTGCCCCCTCATTTATCGTTTGTTTCCGTTCTATGGCTAATGCCGTAATGATCTCTATATTCACAATTTTCTCACGACCTTAACAGAGTGCCCTTTTTCCTTTAACCTGAAGAAAACCCCTTTTACACCCAAAAAATTGAATGTGCCTCTTTAAATGGAAAAAAAACCCCTTTTCCTTTGAAAAGAGCGGAAATACTTTGGTGGGCCTAGAAATCGCAATCGCGATTGGAAGAGGAGCGGGTATAGCTTGGGTGGAGGAAATGCGATAATGCGATGGCAATGGAGCGATGCAAAAGGAGCGATGATCGCATCGGAGAAATCGGGCAAGTGGGAGTTAAAGCACTGGAGAATTATCGATCGTGCGATGTGATGAAAGACTATCACATCGGCGGAAGTCGGGAGTGTGGAGTTAAGTGCCGTGGGAATGCAATGATCGCGCGATGCAATGAAAGACTATCGCATCAGCGGAAGTCAGGAAGGAAGAGTTAAGTGCTGGTGGGGAGCGATCGCGCGATGCGATGAGTGATGAGATCGCATCGGCGAAAGGGAGATGGAAGGTTCGACGCAGTGGGAATTGCGATATGTGATGTGCGATTATCGCATCAAGGGAGTCGGAAATGCGGAGTAATGCGTTGCGGGAATGCAAAGTTGCGATGCGATGGTGCGATGACGATCGTATCAACGATAAGCCATCGCATCAGGGTTTGTAGGAGATGGAAATTTCAAAAGAAAAAGGGACTTTGCGATAAAGGAAAAAAAAATCATATAAAAAAGGCAAAAATTGTAAAGTTAAAGGGCTAGTAGAATAATGGAAAAAAGGAGAGGTTGTGCTTTTTGAGCCATTATTCATTTGGGCATATTTTCTAATCTAGAAAGTGATTTTGGGAGTGTGATATACCATTGGAAATTTTTTTCCGAGCTCATTCTGATGAACATGCTTAGAGTATGATTTTCACTAAAAATAATGTGGAGAACACCTTTGAAAACCAGGCAGAGAAAAAGCCCCGTGACCCTTGGTGGTAGGCTACAAAAGACTATCATTGGATTTATGGAAATAGGAGCTTCTGAAGTTCAAATTATTACATATGGAAACATAAAATTACATAAGAAATGATAATAAAAACAATGTACCCTGTTTTCACCTCAAAACATGGTTTTGAGGTGAAAATTACATTAAGTTGAAAGAACAACTTCTTGGAATTTTCCAGATACTATGCTTTGAGTTTATTTTCCATCCTCATGTCCTTGCTGATATTTATTGACACTTTCATCATTAATTTGACTATGGTGGAACCCTAAAACCTAATAAGACCAAACCCTATGACCTAATAAAATGAACTACAGAGTGAACATAAATCATGATTGAAGACCACAGAGAGGAGAAACAACAAGTATTTTTCATGAGGGAAACTGATGAAGTGACCCCAGCCATCAGTGGATCCATGACCTAATGGAGTGATAAAAAATTATAGTATGAGACTCCTACTATGCAAATGCAAAAGAGCAGATTTTGATCACTGATGGCAGTATGACAAGACTGACACTAACATTGGCTCCAATGGGGATGTTAACTCCTTGGAGGTGCCAAGAACACCATAGACCTAATAGCCTTATCCATTGGGCAATGGAGTCAATGTTGGAAATATGATGCAGAGTGTTGTCCTTGATGGCAACCCACTGAATGAAGATGAAGACATGTGACTGTTGATATCT
Organism: Pinus albicaulis; assembly: GCA_034641835.2. NCBI lineage: Eukaryota > Viridiplantae > Streptophyta > Pinopsida > Pinales > Pinaceae > Pinus > Pinus albicaulis. The sequence continues at coordinate 78,065 of JAXQQM020073508.1, read as the reverse complement.
ATTGTCCTTGATGGAAATCCACCTGATGAAGTTATGCTTGACTTGATGGACTTGGTAAATGATGTAAATCTGATGTGATATGTTGTTGAGTGTTGTCCTGTTAAGGCAAACCCACTTGATGAAGATGATGAAAAACTTACTTGATGAAGTTGTGCTAAGAGAATGTGTCTGATGAAGAAAAATATGATGTTTTCACAGTACATAAGGCTATTCAAAGTTTCCTGAAAAAGAGGCGTCTCTTGATCAAGAAAACTGGCCTAGGGCCGCGTATGCACGCGGAAAAGAAAGTGCCAAGTCGCGTATGGGCTAAAGCGCTAAAAAAAAAGTGCAAAACCAAGGGTAACCACCATGGTATTGACCCATGGTATTGGGTAATGATCCGCCTAATTGACCCCGTCCAGGTAGTTTTGGGCTCATGGTATTGTTTTGGCCCATGGTATTGAAAAAGGGGCTCATGGTTTTGAAAATGGATAATCCTATATAAGGAGAAGAAATTCATTGTGCAAATCATATGTGTGGGTGCAAGATGTCTGAGCTTGAATGAATACTTCTCTCTGAAGTATATCTGAATGGAAAGGGTTACACTTGAATGATAAATCTGATTGTATGATGCACCAATGATGAAGAAGGGGATCTAGATCTGAATTGCTCTTGTATTTGTTAGATATGATTATGGAAGGCTTAGATCTGTGATGAGGCGAGCATCTAGGCGAACATCTGTCTGAAGCAAAAGGGTAGATCTGAACTGAATATCTGATCTGATGAAGTATGCTGCTCTCTAATGATTGAAGATCTATACGCTACTTCGCCGCGGAGGAAGCGCGTATATACGCGGCTTCAGCGAAGAGAAAGCGCGTATGCGCAATAAAATATACACTGTGGTATACGCTGGTTTGTGTGGACGGAAGCGCGTATATACACGACATCAGTGAAGTAAAAGCGCGTATGCAAACTAGGGTTTGTTGAAGCAAGGGGTATGAAATATCTGATCTGTTCTGCTATCTGATCTGTGTTGATATGTATCTGTTGATGATGTATGTTTGTGCTTAAAAGTATGGAAAGGGTTCGGTCTGGAAATATGATGAATTGTGGCCTGCAAGTTGTGTTCTATTGAAGTGGTTGGATCCGGTGTGAAAATTGATGAAACGTGGTCCAAGGTGGTGCTGAGGGTTGTAGCCTTCAGTCAGGGGGTTGTAGCTCCCTTCCAGGAGAGGCTGGTAAACGAGTCAGGGGGTCGTAGCTCCCTTCCAGGAGAGGCTGGTAAACGAGTCAGGGGGTTGGAGCTCCCTTCGAGGAGAGGCTGGTAAACGAGCGCAGGTGGGTGCCTGCGTGCTGGTCAAGTCTGCGCCAGCACATATGTTGTAATATGTTTTCTCTATAATAAAATATTGAAGGCTGAGCAACTGCAGCGGTGGTTTTCTCCCGACTTGGGTTTCCACCTAAAAATCCAGGTGTTCATGTGTGATGCTTTGTGTGATGATTTATTCTGTTCTTACTGCACATGTTTACTGCTTATTGAATATCTGATGAATAAATGAAGGAATGATTTAAGTGAAGAATTAATGACATAAATAGATATCTGTGTATACGCGAGTTTCGTTAAGGGTATCCGCGTATATACGCAAGTCTGGTTCAGGAAAGTAGCGTATGCATTTTAGAAGCAGGAAAAAGTGAAAGTTTTGAATATGCAGTAAATACTGATTCACCCCCCCCTCTCAGTATTTTTCCCAACAATTGGTATCAGAGCAGGTCCTTGTGGAGAAGCTTGATCGCTTAAAGGAGATCTGTCGCAATGGGAAGTCAAGAAGGAATAATGTCTATAAAGCCACCTATATTCAATGGAAGCAATCTGATATTCTGGAAGGTACGTACAAAAGCATATCTGCAAAGTCTTGGTGCAGATGTATGGGCAATCGTGGAATAAGGTTATCAATACCCGGCAAGTATTCCTACTGATGCAGCAGAAAGAAAGAAGTATGAAACCAATGCCAAAGCAGTAAATGTTTTGCTGGGAAGCATGTCTGAATCAGAATTTGCTAAAGTGATGCAGCTACATTCAGCAAAAGATATATGGGACAAAATCATTCTGAGCTATGAAGGAGATACAAAGGTAAAAAATGCCAAACTCCAAACTCTTAGAATTGAATATGAAAATTTGAAGATGCATAGTGATGAAAGTGTTGCCAGTTTCTTCCTTCGTCTAGATGATGTTGTCAATCGAATGAGAAATTTGGGTGAAACTAAAACTGATACTACTCTGGTTGAAAAAGTCTTAAGATTCTTGACTCCAAAATTTGACTCTAAAGTCTCCGCTATTGAAGAAAGGCAAGATCTGCAAACTCTTACTATTGTTCAATTACATGGGACTCTGACTGCTTTTGAAATGAGACAAGGAAGTCCTTCTCAAGTAAGAGAAGCTGCGTTTAAGGCTTCTACAAAAGGAAAGGAAAAGGAAGTTGTCAAAGAATCCAGCTATATTTCCGATGAAGAAGAAGCAAATTTCGTAAGAAAACTCCAACTAGGAACTGGAAGATTCAAAGGTAAGCTTCCCTTCAAATGTTTGAGTGTGGAAAAGTTGGTCATTATGCTGCAAAATGTCCTTATAAAGGAAAAGAAGTTGTAAGAAGGAATAAGAACAGATCTAGCTCTAAGAAAAGTTACTATACTAATGAAGATAGTGATGGGTCATCTAATAGTGAGGAAGATTGTGAAGAAGATCTTAGACTTCTCATGGCCTTTGAACAAAAGGAAGAAAAGGATATGTTTATGGATGCTCTAGAGGAAAATGATTTTCTTGAAGAAAATAATCAACTCAAACTTCGCTTAGAAGATTGGAAAATTCTCTTAGAAGAACAAAAGGTGATCAGAGAGACTGTTGAAAAGCAGCTTGAAGAAGCAAAGAAACATATTGAAAAGCTAGAATGTGAAGTGGTAATTCAAAGAAAAGAAGTAGAGAAAGCAAAGACCTTGAATCTTAGATTTGCTTAAGGATCTGAAACCTTAGATGAGATTATCAAGGTACAACGTTCTCCTCTTATAAAGACAGGTCTGGGATATACCGGAGAATCTTCTCAAACTTCAGCACCAAACTATCTAAAAGCAGTTACAGGTGGTTTACTACATTCAGCCACTCAGCAAGGGAATAGAGGATCTCTACAGGGAAAGCAGGACCATCTCAATTCAGGGAACACTAACAGGGATAGCTTTCAAAGACACTACAACCAACAGGTAAACTCAAATAGAAGATTCCATGATCGCAGAAATTTCTACTTCAATGGGCAATGTTTCACTTGTCACAATTTTGGTCATAAAGCTATTCAATGTATGGCATATAAAACCATCATGACAAGAGAAGCAAGGAAGAAAAGTTTGGATACTGAACCAAAGAAGAATACCTATAACAATTTTTCTCCTCTTCAAAGTGAAGTTGAATGTACTTATTGCAATAACTTTGGCCATGAAGAATCTGAATGCAGGAACAAGATCCAGCCAAAAGAACATGTTCCCTCAAGCTCTAAGGTGTGGAAAAAGAAAGAACCGCCGGTTGAAAATTGTGGGATAGCATTATTTGCAGAAGGTGAATAAAATCAATGGTACATCGATAGTGGGTGTTCAAGACACATGACAGGTGACAAAAGAAAACTTCTTTCATATAATGCTCTAGAAAAGAAAAAGAAAGTTACTTTTGGAAATGATACTCCTGCTGTAATTAAAGGAAAAGGGTCTGTGTTTCTAAAAGAAAAGGTGAAGGCTAATGATGTCATGTATGTGGATGGATTAAGGCATAACATGTTAAGTGTAAGTCAAATGTGTGATCAAGGAACTGAAGTTGTCTTTAGTTCAAAAGAATGTGTGGTTCGTGATCTTGATACAGGTAAAATCATTATAAAAGAAAAAAGAAATCCAAGCAACCTGTATATACTAAACGGCATAGATCAATGTTACTTGAGCAAGTCTTCAGAAAATTGGCTATGGCATAGAAGGTCGTACCCGAGTTTCTCTCAAATCATTAACAAAGTGCGTACTTCAAGTTAAATGTGGATCTTCCTAAGGAATCTTCCAGAAAGTACCATATGCAAATCTTGAATAATTTGGTATGTACTCGTAGTGTTTCATTTAATGTGCCAGCATGGATCAAAAGTAAGCCTCTTGAACTCATTCATACTGACATCTGTGGACCTATGAGGAAAAATTCATTACGGGGGGAAGAATACTATATCTTATTTATTGATGACTACTCTAGAATGTGTTGGATCGGGTTCATTAAACACAAAGATCAAGCACTTGAAAAATTTCAGATCTTCAAAGCTTTGGCGGAAAATGAATCAGATCTAAAAATCAAGTGTCTTAGATCTAATCGAGGAGGAGAATATTCATCAAATGAATTCTTTGAATTTTTTGAACAACATGGCATTAAACGACAGTTCTCTGTAGCAGGCACTCCTCAACAAAATGGTGTAGCAGAAAGAATGAATAGAACAATTGTTCAAATGGCTAGAGCTATGCTTGCTGATTCTGATGTTCCTGACATGTTCTAGAGTGAAGCAGCACATACAGCAGTCAACATTCTCAATAAAGCTCATGTTCGGGTAAATAGTGACAAAACTCCATATGAACTCTGGTATGGTAATTCTCCCACTGTGAAGCATTTTAAGGTTTTTGGAAGTAAATGCTTTATCAAAAATAATGATGAAAAGCTTGGCAAGTTTGAACCGAGATCAGATGAAGGGATATTTCTTGGTTACTCATCATCAAGCAAAGCTTTCACATGTTACAATAAAAGGCTTCGAAAGGTTGTTGAATGTATTGATGTTGTTATTGATGAGTCTCCTGCAGCTCCTAAAGAAGAAAAACAAACAGCAAATGAAGATGATAGCGACATATGGCCTTCTACATCAGATAGAAATGATATAGACAGTGGATCCAATGAAGAACCTGAAGATGATCTATCTGAAAAAGCTCCATCCAGATATGTTCAAAAGAATCATCCTGAATCTCAAATTTTGGGTGACAAGGAATCTGGTGTACGAACAAGGAGAACTCTTGTGGGATCTTCTAATCATTTGGCACTTCTATCCACAATTGAACCACACAATGTCAATGAAGCTAGAAAATATGAATGTTGGAGGCAAGCCATGGATGAAGAACTTGTTCAAATTGAGAAGAATGACACTTGGGATTTGGTTCCAAGACCTCATGATAAAAATGTCATTGGAACTAAATGGATTTTCAAGAACAAGTTAAATGAGAATGGGGATGTTGTAAGAAACAAAGCTAGACTGGTTTGCAAAGGGTATACTTAACAAGAAGGTATAGACTTTGAAGAAACTTTTTCTCCTGTAGCTAGACTTGAAGCCATCATAATGTTTCTTGCTTTTTCAAGTTATCAACAAATCAAAGTTTATCAAATGGATGTTAAATCTGCTTTTCTTAATGGTGATCTAGAAGAAGAAGCATATATAGAACAACCAGAAGGATTCATTTTGGGAAATGATGCAAATCTTGTTTGTAGACTTAAAAAGGCTCTATATTGTCTCAAACAAGCTCCAAGGGCTTGGTACTATCGTCTTGACAAATATCTTCATCAACAAGGATTTTCAAAGGGGTCTGCTGATAGCAACTTATACACAAAAGTTGAAAATGATAAACTATTGATTTTGGTTGTATATGTTGATGATACCATTTTTTGGAGTAACGAAGAATCTATGAGTCAGAAATTTGCTTCTGTCATGCAGCAAGAATTTGAAATGTCTTTACTTGGGGAACTAACTTTCTTTCTTGGCTTACAAGTGCATCAATCTACAGATGGTATATTCCTATCACAAGCAAAATATCTTAAGCAAATTCTGAAGAAGTATGGCATGGAATAATGCAAACCTGTAAGCACTCCAATGATAACCGGATGTAATCTCAGTTCTCATGATGATTCTCCCACGGTGAATCAACCAGATTACAGATCAATGATAGGAAGTCTACTTTATCTCACTGGGACTAGACCAGACATTATGCATGCAGTTGGGATTGTTGGACGATTCCAAGCCAATCCAAAAGAGTCTCACCTTCAGGCTGTGAAAAGAATTTTCAAATATCTACAAGGAACTCAAGACTATGGTCTATGGTATCCAAAGAATGTTGATCTTACTCTTCATGCTTACAATGATGCAGATTGCGCTGGAAGTGTTGATGACCGAAAAAGCACTAGTGGTGGTGCATTCTATATGGGACCCCGGTTAGTATCTTGGTTCAGCAAGAAGCAAAATTCTATTGCCTTATCAACAGCTGAAGCAGAGTATGTAGCTGCCGCATCTTGTTGCACTCAACTCCTATGGATGATGCAAACTTTGCAAGATTTTCAAATCAAATGTGAAACTCCTATCTCCATTATGTGTGATAATACAAGTGCCATCAGTATCTCAAAGAATCCTGTTATGCATTCGAAGACCAATCACATTCCCATCAAGTATCATTTCTTACGTGAACAAGTACTTGAACAAAAGGTGAAGTTGGAGTATGTTCCCTCCAAAGAACAAGTTGCTGATATCTTTACCAAACCTCGCCGTCAAGCGGAATATTCAAGACAGAGCTGGAGTACCGTCACCAAAAGAACAACCGCATAATTTTTAGAATGGGCAGTGGATACGCGGTTTCGAAACACAATAGCGAGATATACGCGAGTTCCTCGTACAGAAAATCGCGTATGGTTGGTTGGGTTTACAATTTTTTGTTGGTCCAGCTTTCCTCTTTCAAAGAGATAGTCGTCAGGTCGTTTGGTATCTCCGTATTTACTCATAATTCTGTTTCTAATGTTTTGATGAAGATGCCTTGATGATTTGTTGGTGGAAGTTTTCAGGATGCACAAACTAAGGGGGAGCCTTAGTCTTTTGAAAAGATTGCTTGGTTGCACAGATTCAGGGGGAGCATTAGCTTTGCTGAGTATAATGCAGTGTTGGCATTATTATGGTTCTGAAATATGTTCTCTTTCTTGAGGAATTTCTGGTGTTGGTCATAAATGGTCATATTTATATTTTGGTGAAAAGGTCTTGTTGAGACCCATGATGTAAAAATTGTAATATTCAGTCATGTAAGGACTTGTCTTTTTGCAAACCCACTTGGTTGGGTAGCTAAGTCAAATTTTGTAAACCCACTTGGTTGGGTACTTGAGTCTTATATGTAAATCCACTTGGTTGGATATTGGATGTAAGTATGAATCTTTGGTGATAGGAAGTTCATAGAGTCATGTACTTCATTGACAAATATGTTTGAAGATTCAGCATGAACTCAGGGGGAGCTTGGCCACTTCAGCACATATCAGATCTGCAGAATGTTTCTTCCACATAAGGAGGAGAGTGTTGGTTTTTGATCCGCCCTTTGCCCTTGATGTCAAAGGGGGAGAGTGACATGGTGACATGGTGTTTGAATGAAGAGAAGATAATGATGTCAAATATTTGGGAGAGTGACTTTTTTGGGAGAGTGACATGGTATCTATCTGCTGTGGTAACCAAACACCATCATGGTTGTCATCAAGTCCAAAGGGGGAGATTGTTGGAAATATGATGCAGAGTGTTGTCCTTGATGGCAACCCACTGAATGAAGATGAAGACATGTGACTGTTGATATCTATTGTCCTTGATGGCAATCCACCTGATGAAGTTATGCTTGACTTGATGGACTTGGTAAATGATGTAAATCTGATGTGATATGTTGTTGAGTGTTGTCCTTGAAAGGCAACCCACTTGATGAAGATGATGAAAACTTACTTGATGAAGTTGTGCTTAAGAGAATGTGTTCCCGATGAAGAAAATATGATGTTTCTACAGTGTGTACAGAAGGCAATGAAGAAAAGAATTCAGAATGTGCTCAAAATATGATGAAAAGAGTATGTCTCTTTGTATACGCGGATTGGCCTAGGGGAAGTCGCGTATGCACGCGGAAAATAACGTGCCAAGTCGCGTATGGGCAAAAGCGCTCAAAAAGTGCAAACCCAAGGGTAACCACCATGGTATTAACCCATTGTATTGGGTAATGATCCGCCTATTTGACCCCGTCCAGGTAGTTTTGGGCTTATGGTATTGTTTTGGTCCATGGTATTGAAAAAGGGGGCTCATGGTATTGAAAAGGGTAAACCTATATAAGGAGAAGAAATTCATTGTGCAAATCATATGTGTGGGTGCAAGATGTCTGAGCTTGAATGAATACTTCTCTCTGAAGTATATCTGAATGGAAAGGGTTACACTTGAATGATAAATCTGATTGTATGATGCACCAATGATGAAGAAGGGGATCTAGATCCGAATTGCTCTTGTATTTACAGATCTCGATTGCCAGCCCAGATCCTGATAAGAAGCATGCCATCTAGGCTAACATCTCACCCAAGCAAAAGGGCAGATCTGAAACCCAATATCCAGAATATCTGCTAGCAGGAAAGTATGCCGTTTCTGCAATCTCCCAAGATCTATACGCTACTTCATTGCAGAAGAAAGCTTGATAGCATGTGGCTTTGGCCGAAGGAGAAAGCAGATGAACTTTGGTGATTGGGTATACGTCAAGCTTGTGGATTAACACAAGACATACACAAGACATCATGAAGTAAAGCGTATGCAAACTAGGGTTTGCTTAAGCAAGGGGTATGAAATATCTGATCTGTTCTGCTATCTGATCTGTGTTGATATGTATCTGTTGATGATGTATGTTTGTGCTTAAAAGTATGGAAAGGGTTCGTTCTGGAAATATGATGAATTGTGGCCTGCAAGTTGTGTTCTATTGAAGTGGTTGGATCCAGTGTGAAAATTGATGAAACGTGGTCCAAGGTGGTGCTGAGGGTTGTAGCCTTCAGTCAGGGGGTTGTAGCTCCCTTCCAGGAGAGGCTCGTAAATTAGGTGATCGGGGTCGATTTTCCTTCCGTGAGAGGTCAAACAGCTGTGGTCGGGAGCTCCCTTCCAGAGATATTGTAACCAGCCAGGATGCTCCTGGTCAAGTCTGCGCCAGCACATATGTTGTAAGATGTTTTCTCTATAATAAAATATTGAAGGCTGAGCAACTGCAGCGGTGGTTTTCTCCCGACTGGGGTTTCCACCTAAAAATCCTGGTGTTCATGTGTGAGGCTTTGTGTGTGATGATTTATTCTGTTTTAATGTGTTATGTTTAATGCTATTGAAGACCACGAATAAATTGAAGAATGATTTATAAGAAACTATAATACAAAGATATCTCGTATACGTAGTTTCAGAAAGGGCATCCATGTGAGTACACGTAAGTCTTCAGTGTCTGAGCATGATGCATTTTAGAAGCAAGAAAGTGAAAGTTTTGAATATGCAATAAATACCTATTCACCCTCCTTATTTTTCCTGTTACACCAATAGCCAACGAAATTGGAATAATAAAAAGAAAAATTGACACGAGAACTAATCTGCGCTAATTTTGCTATTAACTAAAACAAAACTTAAAAATTGAACATTGATGGAAGTACATCACCAAGACTTTGAGAGACTCAAATCCTGATGACAACCACTTGTTTTTTTTTTGAAAGCATATGTACAGTCAGGCGATATCAAAATGCCAGTGTAACCAATCAAGAAAATTCCTCCTTGATTGATTCTCCCAATCAGATTCTCTGGAAAACAATAAATATTTACAATTGGGCAGCCAAAAACATAGTTTACCATGATCTCCTTCATCACTGAATACTGAAATAATTACCTTCACTGCTGACTGCAATAGATTTTCTAATGGATCCTATAAAACATGAAAATTTACCTCCTGCTGATATAGAAGAAACCAGGTACCTTTTTCTCTTGATTCTGATCTCTCTTCATAATATAACTTAGCAAGAGTGTGTTCCTGGTCTTCAAAAAATTCTGAACAAGTAGGTGAGCATATTTCTTCTTGAAAAAACATTTCAAAGCATGAGACATGGGAAGAAAAATCTGAATGGCAGTTCTCAATGATTTGGTCCTCTGTAGTCTGAATATATTGTTGATCAGCTTCATATGACATGGCTGTTGGGGCCCTTGTTTTGAAAACTTGTTTTGAATATTTTGAATTTTGAATAAAGCTTAGATTTTGGGTTGCGGAATGATGACACATGGCAGTCGCAACCAAGTCGCAACTATAGTAAGTAGTGGAAATACCGAAATTGCGAGGGAACATGTACATAGCTAAGGAAAGCAGATGCATGAGTACAGATGAAGAGAACATACAACAGAATATAGAAAGCAGAACACACAGACAACAAGAGAGAAGCCGGAAGCAGCTAAAGAAGACCGCAAGAGGAACTAACAGTTGCGATAGCGGGTGAATAAATAGCCGTCACCTAGGCGAAAAAGAAGAAGAATGCAGAGAGACTGAAGGAGATTAAGCGGATGCTGCAGAGGGAACACAGACCGAGCATGATATCTCTGTAGTTCCTAGGTTTCTCTTATCTACCTTTCTGTTCTATAAGGCGTCTGTATCAGACTTGTAAGCTCTCCTTGCGAAAGCTATGTAACTATGGGTTTGGTCGAAGATATCAATATACTTGCAGGTTTCTGTCTTATTATGTGATTCACATGCATGCATGATGGTTGTGATGATTTAAAATTTTATTTTCTTAATACCTGTACACTCTCTAAATGTTCTTGCGTATATAACGATGTTTATGAAATTATTTCACTGTTAATCATGAGTTGCGGATCCTTTCTCTACTATCGATCTATTCCCCTTCTGCATGTGGTTGCGGCATGCCTCGGGTGAGACTCTCTGCTCTCCAGAGTAGGGTGACAATGTCGGCGTGGTTCTAGACTACAGCGGATTCCCTTGTTGGTCCCAACCCCTGAACTTGGGTCTTGCCTGCGAGACCTGTTTCTTCACCAACAATGGCAACCAGATTTTCATGTTTCTTATTACACTCATCAGTCCTAAGACAAAAAAATTTAGATTGTTCTTGAAACCCAAAACTGACATTTCTATCATCTACCACAGATTCATTCAAAGAAACTTTTTCTCTTACTTGAACAAATTTCTCATCTTTTTTTTCATAGAGGGAATGGATTACCTCCTCGTGAAGACTTTGTTCTGATGGGATGAGAACATTTAGGTCTATAGCTCTGTTTTATTCTTTTGAGGTGAACTTAACACTAGAGCTATCCTTCATGGGATCTGGAACAACATAATCTTCATCATCACATTTTGAATCTAGATTTGAATTATCCAGCTTGTCTTTATCACAATCTGAGATCGAAACCTCATTTTCTTGGATACCATCTTTTGTTTCAATCAGATCTGAAATAAGACCTTGTCTTCCATCATTTTAAAATGTACAAAGATCCTCAGCCTGCTGATCTTGATAAGTATCCTCTAATATTTCTCTATGCTATTGAAATGGATTTTCATACAGGGCTTGCATGATCTCATCACCCATGAATTCATCATCTCCATAAAAATTCTCAAGATTTTCAATGAAACTATTAACATGTTTACAACAGTCCTGAACTAATATTAAGGATGGACAAGATTCTTTATACCTTTAAAAGAATATGGTATGAAAATCCTTTAAAAAATAAATACAAGCAGGTGGAAAACTTTCATACCAAGATCGAGCTTCATTTTCAAGAGTGGCCATGAATATCTTCATCAAGCAATCTTCAGGAAAATTAATCTTTAACCTACACACATGCATGTGAAATCTCACCAGATGAAGAGCAACATCATTATCTTTCACATTTTTGAACATAGGCAAATTCCTTTGCCAATCTACCTTAGGAATTTTATTTGGGAAACCTAGAATGTGATCTCGGCTCATGGGAGCATACCTTCTTGCAACACTTTCCATCTTGAAAAAAAATCTTAAAGCTATTGATCTTCCTGCAGTGGAGTCACCATCAGGTGTTGATTTTTTGGATATTTCAGTAAATGGAGTCGCCAGGTGAATGGTTCAACCTTCATATGTATCCAACTGTTGTTCACCATCAACATTTAGATATGATATTTTTCATTCTTTTCCAGGGAAGATTTGTCTTTTAGTTCTTACCTTTTCTTCCCCATTATGGTCGCCACTATGTTATCACCTAGATTGACCTTAGGTTGAAGGAAGGAAATCTAGGGTAACCATAAACCATGCTTAACCTTGTAGCTAGCCCTGCAAGGCAAGGAGAGGGCTCTCTCTGTAAGGAATCTTAGTCAAGGATGACTACAAAAAAATATTTTAGGCTAGGTATAGTAGCTCGAAAGGGTTTTGATAGGTTTTCTAGTGTTGTTTGTAGGATCAGAAGGAGTTGGGCAGTTTAAGTCTGGGAAATTAAATCAGAAATGTAGAATATTCTATGGGGAAAGGTAGGCATGGACTTTAACACCTTTAGGTTTATGGTTGTGAAGTGTTTAAGACTGGTGAGGAGATGAGGAGGGCATATGAGATGAATCCTTCTAGAACAGTAGAAAAAACATAAAATATTGAATGATTTCCCTAGGCAGAGAACTGTAACAATGGATTCTACCTATCTAACTTGAAAAAATTCAACAGAAATGAATGGAATGAATGATGGCATACATAACATTTAACAAATGATTACAAAATAAGAGACTGTGCTAAAATTCCATACCACAGGGATCCCATAAAAAATAGCTACAACTCTTTATTAATTCCCTGCCAAAAATGGTTACAAATATGTAAAATCAAGCTCAAAGCATCCCAGTGATTCCAAATCTTTTCCAACCTACTAAAAAATTACATTAAATAGACTAGCCTCAGGGGGCGAAGCCGTAGAAAGAGGAGTTGTTTCACCTGCCCCCAAACAAAAACATGAAGATAGAAAAATCCAACAACATACCTCTGAAAGAGAGGAAACTATATATTCAACCATCTGGAAGTATAATCTGTTACATTTACTCCAGCCAATGGGAAGAAAACAACTCTGGAACCCTGCCCCCTCATTTATCATTTGTTGCTGTTCCGTGGCTAATGCCGTAATGATCTTTGTATTCACAATTTTCTCACGGCCTTAACAGAGTGCCCCTTTTCCTTTAACCTGAAGAAAACCTCTTTTACACCCAAAAAATCGAATGTGCCTCTTTAAACGGAAAAAAACCCCTTTTTCTTTGAAAAGAGCGGAAAGAATTTGGTGGGCCCAGAAATCACAATCGCGATCGGAAGAGGAGCAGGTATAGCTCGGGTGAAGGAAATGCAATAATTCGATGGTGATGGAGCGATGCACGAGGGGCGATGATCGGATTGGAGAAATCGGGCGAGAGGGAGTTAAAGCGCTGGAGAATTATCGATCGCGTGATGGGATGAAAGAATATTGCATCGGCGGAAGTCGGGAGTGCTGAGTTAAGCGCTACGGGAATGCAATGATCACGTGATGTGATGAAAGACTATCGCATCGGCGGAAGTTGGGAAGGCAGAGTTAAGTTCTAGCGGGGAGTGATCGTGCGATGCGATGAGCGATGAGATCGCATTGGCGGAAGGGAGATGGAAGGTTCGGCGTAGCAGGAATCGCGATATGCGATGTGCGATTATCGCATCGAGGGAGTCGGAAATGCGGAGTAATGCGCTGTGGGAATGCGAAGTTGTGATGCGATGGTGCGATGGCGATCGTATCAGCGATGAGCCATCGCATCGGGGTTTTGTTGTACAATACAACAAACCTCCCCATTTCAATTTTTTAAGAAAAATTTCATTTAGAAATAGGTCCCTTTTCTTTTTACATAGGAATAAAATACTTAGAGTAAATCCGATTATTTTTGAATAAAACAATAAAGGTTCATTTTTATAAAGGAACATATTTCATATCTTTAATAGCAAGTGTATATAAACAAATGCAACATTGAAAAATTTCTGATCTGATGAGATATAAAGACTTTTATCACATTAAAATAATACATAAAAGTATTCAATTAGAACAAAGTCCAATGTGATACAGTAATCGCAATTGAAAATCGTAAAAATTTAAAAGTTTTCACATTCGTTCTATAAAACTTCAATGCGATGCGATTGATCGCAATCACATTTTGGAAGAGCAATGCAATATGTGCTTGTTTTATAAACTCTGATGGAGGGATTTGCATGAGTCGTATTTTATCTAGAAGGATGAGTGCTTGCAATACTGAGCCAGTAGATATAATGTAAGCTCAGAGGGAGTTGTGAATTTTTGATTTATATGGTTGGGTTTGCACAAGAAGAGTTTAGGTTGGCTTGATGTTAATAAGCCATGTGACAACTTTTCAAGCCCATGTGGATGCCCAAATGAAGCCCTTATATTGAATATAAATAGAAGGTGAGGTTGGAGGCTAAGATAACATCGAAGCGAGAATTTTTAGGAGTAAAACACCTTCTGATGTAAGCCAAAACTTGAAGAAGAGAAGGTTGAAGCCTGAAATGACTATTTTGAGGTCAAATTAGGAGATATAACAAGGTCGAGGAGTAGTTGCGTAAATACGTTGGTAAGAGGGTTGTTTTGGTACCAAAAGGGGTGGCATTTATATTGTTTAAGAGAGTCTCATGAACTGTAGTTATTACAGGGATAATGCATGTCTGTATTAGGTTTGTTGGAGGGGTCGTAAGGCCTAATTCCTACAACATAACTAAGGGACAATCCGCGTACGGGATAAAAACTAGGGTGAAGGCAAGCCACATTGATAGAAGGGATTGTTGGAAAGTGTTGAGAGGGCTGAAATGGACTGTGGCTAAGACATAACCAGATTTCAGAACACAACAGGGTACCAACACATGATAAGGTATGTTTTTGTGTTAAATTGTTGGTCCTAGTTTGGACAGTTGGAAAATTTTAGTACGTGTTGGTTAGAAGCCCTAACCAGTGTCATAATTGGTGATTAGATCAAATTCATATGCAACCTATGGGAGCCATTATCTTAGCAATCAAGAGGAGGGTTTCCTAAGTGTCAGGATTCCCTGGCCAGAGGTAGATGCTACAACAAGTATTGGTCAATCGTGGTATGTTGGAGGGCAACGTGAGAGTGGGACAAGTGTGAACGTGAATTGTGCATTTATGGTATGTTGGAGGAGTGTGTGATAGTACCCATGTTGGGGCCCGGTGTGCAACATCTTCATGGACCTTGGTGGTTGCTAGAGGTCTGGGGTCTAATCAACCAGGAGCAGTTTTGTGTAGCCCTAGACTTGTGTGTGGAGGACTTCTACATGAGATGATGGGCAATCCTCCTAGCCTGTGTTCATTGTGGGATATAGACATCTTGTAGTGATAGGTGGTAGCCCTTCATGACCTATTTTGGCCTTCATCAGTGCAACACAGGAAGACTATAGTGGGTCGAAGTCCCTAAGGAACTGAGGAGCAACAATGAGAAGATTGAGAATTGTTCACAAACGGATTCAACCGGAGTCTCGATGTGTTGTGCCCTTGATGGACTAAGGCACAACTAGTGAGTAGATTGGAAGCCAAGCTTTAGTGGCTAGATGGACTTGGAGCATTGATAGAGTCAAGAGCCACAGATCGGGAGCCGAAGGACTAAGCTAGTACAGGGCATGACCGAGAAGAGCTGAGAGAGAATGCGACAACGACATGGTTAGAGTATCTTATTGAGGGAAGATTGGTTGTCGATGGACTGACACCAAGCCCAGTTTTGTATCTTGTATCAATGGGTGTATGAGGGCCATTATCCTTGGTACGAGAGCCCTAGAATGTTGTATTATATGTTGATTAATATAACGAAGTTGGGTTAAAAATTATAAGAAGTTTTCTATATTTTGTGCATTGGTAGATTTACTGCTATTTATATTTTATTGTGAAAAGTACTATCGTTGTGATTCTTGGTTTGGTAGCGTGAAAGGTTTTAAGACTCTATCCTAGACTCAAGATCATGGAAAAACAACATGGCATCAGAGAGTATCTGAGCTACTTTGAGGGATAGTGAATCAGAGTGTGCTCAGCGAAGAAACTCAGAGGGAGTTGTGGGTGTCTAGATCAAGGAGCAAAAGGTTTAGCTAAATACATGGAGATATGTTCTTGACTAGCTTGGAGGCGAGATTGGTTGGGAGTTCTTGTGGATTGGTGGAGAGCCTAGTGAACAAAATTTTGTTGTAGGGCAAATTTTTGATCATGGAATTTCATTGATTTGTCATGGATGGTTAGGAAAACTCAAGGGTTTCTTTGGCTTGGATGAGATGAGGTTGATCGATATGGATTCATGTGATGGACTAGATATTAGAAGGCTAGAGTCTTCATCGGATCATGATGTTGCATATCCAATATTGGAGGGATTTGCACGAGTGGTATTTCATCTAGAAGGATGAGTGCTTGCAATACTGAGCCAGTGGAGATTGTGTAGGCTCAAAGGGAGTTGTGAATTTTTGAATTATATGGTTGGGTTTGCACAAGAAGAGTCTAGGTGGGCTTGATGTTAATAATCCATGTGACAACTTTTCAAGCCCATGTGGATGCCCAAATGAAGCCCTTATATTGCATATAAATATAAGGTGAGGTTGGAGGCTAAGATAACATCCAAGAAAAAAAAATTAGGAGTAAAACACCTTCTGATGTAAGCCACAACTTGAAGAAGAGAAGGTCAAAACCTGAAATGACTGTTTTGAGGTCAGATTAGGAGATATAACAAGGTCGAGGAGTAGCTGCATCAATACATTGGTAAGAGGGTTGTTTTGGTACCAAACGGGGCGGCATAGTTGTTGTTTAAGAGAGTCTCGGGCACTGTAGTTATTACAGGGATAACACATGTCTGTATTAGGTTTGTTGGAGGGGTCGTAAGGCCTAATTCCTACAACATAACTAAGGGAAAATCAACATACGGGAGAAATTATAGGGTGAAGGAAAGCCACATTGATAGAAGGGATTGTTGGCAAGTGTTTAGAGGGCTGACATGGACTGTGGCTAAGCCCTAACTAGATTGCATAATACAACAAGGTACCAACACATGAGAAGGTATGTTTTTGTGTTAAATTGTTGGTCTTAGTTTGTAAAATTGGATCATTTTAGTACAACCTGCGGAAGCAAAGAAGGGAGGGCTAATGTGTTGGTTAGAAGCCCTAACCAATGTAATGATTGGTGATTGGATCAAATTTATATGCATCCTGTGGGAGCCATGTGTTGGGGTTCTCTTGGGTGTTAAGAAACCCCAACTAGGAGCAGATCTTACAATGAAGTAATGGGTGTCCTAGCACATGACTGTTAGAGAACTCTCTTGGCAACCAAGAGGAGGTTTTCCTAAGTGTGAGGATGCCCTAGCCAGAGGTATATGCTATAACAAGTAATGGTCACTCGTGGTCGACTGGAGGGCAGGATGAGAGTGGGCCAAGTGTGAACATGGATTGTGCATTTATGGTCTGTTGGAGGACAGTGTGATAGTACCCATGTTGGGGCCTGGTGTGCATCATCTTCATGGAACTCGATGGTTGCTAGAGGTCAAGGGTCTGATCAAACATGAGAAGTTTTGTGTAGCCCTAGACTCGTGTGTGGAGAAGGACTTCTACAATAGATGATGGGAAGTCCTCCTAGCCTGTGTTCATTGTGGGATATAGACATCTTGCAGTGATAGGTGGTAACCCTTCATGCGCTATGTTGGCCTTCATCGGTGCAGCACAAGAAGACCATAGTGGGTTGAATTCCCTAAGTAAAAAAGGAGCAGCAATGAGAAGATTGAGAATTTTTCACAAATAGAGTTGTGAATAATTCGACAGGAGTCTCGATGTGTTGTGCGCTTGATGGACTAAGGCACAACTAGTGAGAAGATTGGCAGCCAAGCTTTAGTGGCTAGATGGAATTGGAGCATTGATAGAGTCACGATTTGCAGATCGGGAGCCAAAGGACCGAGATGGTATAGGGTATGGCCAAGAAGAGCTGAGAGAGAATGCGATAGTGATATGGTTAGAGTATCTTATTGAGGGTAGATTGGTTGTCGATGGATTGACAACAAGCCCAATTTTTTATTTTTTATCAATGGGTGTATGAGGGCCATTATCCCTGGTATGGGAGTCCTAGACTCTTGTAATATATGTTGATTAATATAACGAAGTTGGGTTAAAAATTGTAAGAATTTGTTTATATTTTGTGCATTGGTAGATTTATTGCTATTTATATTATGTTGTGCAAAGTAGTATCATTGTGATTCTTGGTTTGGTAGCATGAAATATTTTAAGACTCTATCCTAGACCCAAGATCATGGAAAAACAACATGGTATTAGAGGGTATCTGAGCTAATTTGAGGGATAGTGAATCAGAGTGTGCTCAATGAAGCAACTCAGAGGGAGTTGTGGGTTGCTAGATCAAGGAGTAGAAGGTTCAGCTAAAGACATGGAGATGTGGTCTTGACTGGCTTGGAGGCAAGATTGGCTGGGAGTTCTGGTGGATTAATGGAGAGCCTAGTGAACAAAATTTTGTTGTAGGGCAAATTGTTGATCATGGAATTTCGTTGATTTGTCATGGATGGTTAGAACTTAGGACAACTCGAGGGTTTCTTTGGCATGGACGAGATGAGGTTGATTGAGATGGATTCATGTGATGGACTAGATATTGGTAGGCTAGAGTCTTCATTGGATCGTGATGTTGCATATACAAGATTGGAGGGATTTGCATGAGTGGTATTTGATCTAAAAGGATGAGTGCTTGCAAGACTGAACCAGTGGAGATTGTGTAGGTTCAGAGGGAGTTGTGAATTTTTGAATTATATGGTTGGGTTTGCACAAGAACAGTCTAGGTCAGCTTGATGTTAATAAGCCATGCGACAACTTTTCAAGCCAATGTGGATGCCCAAATTAAGCCCTTATATTGCGTATAAATAGAAGGTGAGGTTGGAGGCTAATATAACATCCAAGCGAAAAAATTTAGGAGTAAAAAACCTTTTTATGTAAGCCACAACTTGAAGAAGAGAAAGTTGAAGCCTAAAATGACTGTTTTGAGGTCAGATTAGAAGATATAACAGGGCCGAGGAGTAGCTACGTAAATAAGTTGATAAGAGGGATGTTTTGGTACCAAAAGGGGTGGCATATTTATTGTTTAAGAGAGTCTCAGGCATTGTAGTTATTACAGGGATAACAAATGTCTGTATTTGGCTTGTTGGAGGGGCTGTAAGGCCTAATTCCTACAACAAAAGTAAGGGACAATCAACATATGGGAGCAGCTCTAAGGAGTTTCTGGTCTTGCTAATAACAAAAAAAAAAAATATGATTGATTTTATAAAATCTTGTCAACCCTACCACTGCCTTCTTCTACATAATTTGGTATACAAGTTTAAATATTTTGAAATTTTAACAATAAAAATCATAGATATCAAGAAAATACCTTTCAAACTTATCAATACACACTCTTCCTCTCTGAGATCTCGAAGGTTGCAATTTTATCTCCATACGCTGGCAATGGACCACATGTTTTCTGCTCCGAATTGCAGGGAAACCCCCAAATCAGGAGAAGAATTTCTTAATTAACGCTGGAAAAAGAGCTAAACTAGATCTGATATAATAAAATCGCATTAAAAATATAGTCTAATCCAGAGTGCAGCCAAGAATAGAAGGGTATGGAATCTGTGCCGAAATCATAAAGATTATTAGCACAGAAAGATCACCGAACTCTGTCCTGAACCTGGCAAGGGAGAATAGCCACCTGAAAATAAATTTTAAGAAGCTGCCAAATTAGATTTTAATAGGTAGCAAAATATTATAAAGCAATTGCTATAGTCATTTCGATTTTCATTAAGTTTTAATTTTATTTAAGCAAAAGGAGGTCATTTTACATATAGGAATAAATTTTAATAGGTCCATTTAGATTTTAGACTAGCGGGCAAATTAGATTTTAATAAGTAGTAAAAAAATATAAAGAAATTGCTATGGTGGCTTTGGTTTTCATTAAGTTTTATTTTTGTTTGAGTAGAAGGAGGTCATCTAGTATTTTTGGTTTTCATTAAGTTTTATTTTTATTTTAGTAAAAGGATTTCATT
Source organism: Pinus albicaulis (assembly GCA_034641835.2). Classification (NCBI taxonomy): domain Eukaryota; kingdom Viridiplantae; phylum Streptophyta; class Pinopsida; order Pinales; family Pinaceae; genus Pinus; species Pinus albicaulis. The sequence goes on along the minus strand of JAXQQM020073508.1, from coordinate 58,178 downwards.
TCAAATAGAAGTTATATTTAATATTTAATGATGTTGAAGACCCATAAAGTAATAATGTTAGTTTAATTAGAGCATCAACAAAAACTATATTAGGGAACATAGCTTTTACACTGGAGCTCGCGCATGTTGCTTGACCTAGGCTGGTGTTTTAAATTCTTACTCGAACCTCCACCACCATGGCCCCCCAGAGTTCGATCCTAGTGGGGAACCACCCCCTACTGCTCCTCAAAATGATGCGCAGCCTCCTCATGACGAATTTGCAATCGCTTTTGCCTCTCTGGTTTCCTTAATGGGACCTCCGCGATCACGACCAACTGTGACAAAATTTGTGAAAAAGCTCGATGGAATACCAAAAACCACTCTGACTCCAACACTCCCACATAGAGAAGCCCTCTCATTCTCAGAAAAAGGACTCGTTGGGCAGTTCTCAAGACTGTGGCCCTCACTAAAAATAGTATAAAAGTGGGCAGAGAGAAATTGGTCTCAAGTGACATAAGGGAAAGTAGCCATCAGATTCTACGGAAGGGGATACTTCACCTTTCACTTCGAAACAAACGAGGATAGAGACCTCATCTTGAGAAGAGGTCCGTATTTTATGGATACAAGAGGTCTCTATTTGAATAGATGGACTCTAGACTTTGATCTCGAACTTGATGTCCTGAATGTTGTCCTGGTCTAGGTTCGACTACCACATATTCCCTTGCATTGCTGGGGAGATGAATATGTCAAAACCATTGGAAACGCAGTAGGAAAATACATAGATAGGAGCGAGCCAAAAAACAACATGCAGAATGTGCGAGGATTAAGAAAATCTACCAGAAATCAAGCATGCAAGAAGGAATCTCTCTCAATTAAATCAACGATACCCTTAACAAGCCTAGAAACTGAATATTTTCTTGTACCAACAATATCTAAATCGATCATTCTTGGATTCTACTCTCAGCTCTCATCTTTCATGTGACTCTCCAATCGACGATTTCCCTGTCTTTATATAATATCCAAAGTGTCACCTCCTCAATTCAACTGAAATCCCTGATCACATTCGTGCCCAAACATTCCTTCCCATCGACTCCGTCCATTCTGATTTTATGCTTTTAAGCTTATCAGTGCATTAAGCTCCTCCATATCGGGCTCGATCCATCTCCCTCTTCATGTCATTCTTGACCATTGTAAAGACTACGCTCCCTGGAAAGCTTGAACACTCCTTTCTCTTCACGCTATCTGCCCCTCCCTTTACACTCTCAACTCTCCATCCTCTCGCCCACTCATCTTACAACAAGTGCGCTCTATCTCGAGCTTCTACTTCGAGCCCAGTTGTGCTTCATTCAATCACTAACTGTCCCTTCTTCTCCATCAGCTTCATTTCGGCTTTGTTTTTTCTTCCTTCTCTCTCTCTCTGCTAAGTTGTCCCTCTGCGTAGCCCAGCAGATCTCTTTCCAAATCCTCCCTCACTTTCATCCTTGATTTTTTTGAATTTAGAGTTGTTCTCCTCAAGAGGTGCTAGATCCTCCATTTTGCAACACATCTTTGCAGTCTCCGCACAGTCCTTCACCTATTCATCAGAGTGCATTTGGAAGCACAATCAAATCTATTTGTCCCCAACGCACAGAGGGATCATCACTCTATCTCTCACCATCAACAGATCGACCAGAAGTATCCTCGGAAACCAACAATATATATGAACTAAATAGAAAGAACCTCTCAAAATAAGAGATGCATCTTGAGCAAAGCCAATAAATACATGATAGAAAAAGTAAGAGAGACAATACAATAATTGAAGTTTTAGGTAAGATCAGAAAATTTGGCCTTGAATAGGCAACCCGAGGGACAGAAGGAATAAATAGTTTCTATCTCAACATGATGAAGTGTAGATATTGTGAGTAATTCAAATCGAGGCTTTGCAAATTATCCAATTGTCTACATTTGGTATACATGATAATAATGACATTACCCACAAACACATATCCTTGTAACCAGTACCTAGTTCTCTAAGAATCAATTAATGTTTCTAATATGCTCAGTTAGAGATGAAGGATTCTCCTAGGAGTTCAATTTTCTGGTTTTGGGTGTTGTTTTAGTGGTTAAGGGGTTAGGAGTTAAGGTGTTTATTGATGAAGGGTTAGGGGTTAAGGGTAACAGGTTAAGAGGATAATGATTTATGACTTACAAGGTTCATGTATTATAGGTTAGGGGTTAATGTCATAAGATTTAATGAATCAAGGGGTTTATGGGTTATGATTTATGAGTGCAGGGGTTAAGGGAATATGGATTGGGGGTTAATTGGATAGGGAGTTTAGTGGTTATGAGTTAAGGGCTTATGTTTTGTGATAATTGGACTCCTAATCCCCTTATCACCACTATTTGGGGTTCCCCTATCAATTTATCTCATTGCCTTCCCTCTAGGTCCCCCAGGCCCTATGAAATTAGGTCCTAAGCCCCCTTCTCATTCTCTAATGCTAGGATTATAGATCATAATAAACCATTCTTGCACCTTTGAATTCTACACATACATGCTACCCTTGTGTCCCCTTGCCCCATTCAATACACCATAAGATACCCCCCCTCACACACACAAAATTTTTGGTTATGTCATTCCACTTTTCCTAATGTTATGACCCCCCAAATTTGGTCTCAATACCCCTACAAGTACACGCTTGGGCCCCCTTGTCTAAGGGAGTAAACGTATTAGGGGTTATGGGCTGTGATAAGGGAGCCCCTAATCCACTTATCACAACTAGAAATAGGTTTATTAACACCATAAATATCTATTGTAGGTGTTGTGATGAAAGAAATAATGAATACAAAAGTTGTAGGACAGGGAAAAATTATGCCAGAAACATAGTAGGAAATTTTGGAAACAAGGTTTTAGGTAACCAGGACTGTGCTCCCGCTCTTATCTCCTTAACCTTGATCCTCTCTAAACTCTTTAAACCCTCCCTGTAATGGGAGCTTGATCCTTTTCATTTACAACTCCTTATGTGAGAGAACACTACAAGTTCCATCTCAATATGATGAAGTGTAGATATTGTGAGTAATTCAAATCGAGGCTTTGCAAATTATCCAATTGTCTACATTTGGTATACATGGTAATAATGGCATTACCCACAAACACATATCCTTGTAACCAGTACCTAGTTCTCTAAGAATTAAATAATGTTTATAATATTCTCAGTTAGAGATGAAGGATTCTCCTACGAGGTCAATTTGTTGGTTTGGGGTGTTGTTTTAGTGGTTAATGGGTTAGTAGTTAAGGTGTTTAGGGGTGAAGGGTTAGGGGTTAAGGGTCACATGTTAAGAGGATAAGGATTTATGGCTTAGGAGGTTCATGGATTATAGGTTAGGGGTTAATGTCATTAGATTTAATGAATCAAGGGGTTTATGGGTTATGATTTATCAGTGCAGGGGTTTAGGGAATATGGATTGGGGGTTAAGGGGATAGGGAATTTAGTGGTTATGAGTTAAGGGCTTATGTTTTGTGATAATTTGACTCCTAATTGCATTATCACCACTATTTAGGGTTCCCCTATCAATTTCTCTCACTGCCTTCCCTCTAGGTCCCTTAGGCCCTATGAAATTAGGTCTTAAGCCCGCTTATCATTCTCTAATGCTAAGATTATAGATCTAAATAAACCATGCTTGCACCTTTAACTTCTACACATACATGCTACCCTTGTGTCCCTTTGCCTCATTCAATACACCATAAGATACCCCCCCCCCCCCCACACAAAATTTTTGGTTATGTCATCCCACTTTTCCTAATGTTATGACCCCCCAAATTTGGTCTCAATTCCCCTACAAGTACACCCTTGGGCTCCCTTGGCTAAGGGAGTAAATGTATTAGGGGTTATGGGCTGTGATAAGGGAGTTCCTAATCCACTTATCACAACTAGAAATAGGTTTATGAACACCATCAATATATATTGTAGGTGTTGTGATGAACGCAATAATGAATATAAAAGTTGTGGTCAATAGGACAGGGAAAAAGTATGCCAGAAACATAGTAGGAAATTTTGGAAACAAGGTTTTAGGTAATCGAGACTGCGCTCCTGCTCTTATCTCCTTAACCCTGCTCCTCTTTAAACTCTTTAAACCCTCCCTATAATGGGAACTTGCTCATTTTCATTTACAACTCCTTATGTGAGAGAACACTACAAGCTCCATCTCAACATGATGAAGTGTAGATATTGTGAGTAATTCAAATCGAGGCTTTGCAAATTATCCAATTGTCTACATTTGGTATACATGATAATAATGGTACACCCAGTGAAACACATATCCTCGTAACCAATACCTAGTTCTCTAAGAATAAAATTAATGTTTCTAATACGCTAAGAAAGATATTAAGGATTCTCCTAGGAGGTGGGCACTAATGGGTTTAGGGTGTTGTTTTTGGCCTTTATACTTAAGGTTAAGGGCTTCAGAAGGGTCAAGCGTTAAATCGTCAAAGGGATTTAGGGCGAGGATTTAGCAAATTAAGGACTCAATATTTAGAGATTTAGGTGTTAGTGGTTATAAGAAGGGTTAGGGTTAAGGGTCACAGGTTAAGAGGATAAGGATTTATGGGTTAGGAGGTTCATGGATTAATATAGGTTAGGGGTTAATGTCATAAGATTTAATGAATGAAGGGGTTTATGGGTTATGATTTATGAGTGCAGGGGTTAAGGGAATATGGATTGGGGGTTAAGGGGATAGGGAATTTAGTGGTTATGGGTTAAGGGCTTATGTTTTGTGATAATTGGACTCCTAATCCACTTATCACCACTATTTGGGGTTCCCCTATCAATTTCTCTCACTGCCTTCCCTCTAGGTCCCCCAAGCCCTATGAAATTAGGTCCTAAGCCCCCTTCTCATTCTTTAATGCTAGGATTATAGATCATAATAAACCATTCTTGCACCTTTGACTTCTACACATACATGCTACCCTTGTGTCTCCTTGCTCCATTCAATACACCATAAGATACCCCCCCCCCACACACACAAACTTCTTGGTTATGTCATTCCACTTTTCCTAATGTTATGACCCCCCAAATTTGGTCTCAATGCCCCTAAAAGTACACCCTTGGGCCCCCTTGGCTAAGGGAGTAAACGTATTATGGGTTATGGGTTGTGATAAGGGAGCCCCTAATCCACTTATCACAACTAGAAATAGGTTTATGAACACCATCAATATCTATTTTAGGTGTTGTGATGAAAGCAATAATGAATAAAAAAGTTGTAGGATAGGGAAAAATTATGCCAGAAACATAGTAGGAAATTTTGGAAACAAGGTTTTAGGTAACCAGGACTGTGCTCCCGCTCTTATCTCCTTAACCCTGATCCTCTCTAAACTCTTTAAACCCTCCCTGTAATGGGAGATTTCTCCTTTTCATTTACAACTCCTTATGTGAGAGAACACTACAAGTTCCATCTCAATATGATGAAGTGTAGATATTGTGAGTAATTCAAATTGAGGCTTTGCAAATTATCCAATTGTCTACATTTGGTATACATGATAATAATGGCATTACCCACAAACACATATCCTTGTAACCAGTACCTACTTCTCTAAGAATTAAATAATGTTTATAATATTCTCAGTTAGAGATGAAGGATTCTCCAACGAGGTCAATTTGTTGGTTTGGGGTGTTGTTTTAGTGGTTAATGGGTTAGTAGTTAAGGTGTTTAGGGGTGAAGGGTTAGGGGTTAAGGGTCACAGGTTAAGAGGATAAGGATTTATGGCTTCGGAGGTTCATGAATTATAGGTTAGGGGTTAATGTCATTAGATTTAATGAATCAAGGGGTTTATGGGTTATGATTTATCAGTGCAGGGGGATTGGGGGTTAAGGGGATAGGGAATTTAGTGGTTATGAGTTAAGGGCTTATGTTTTGTGATAATTGGACTCCTAATCGCATTATCACCACTATTTGGGGTTCCCCTATCAATTTCTCTCATTGCCTTCCCTCTAGGTCCCCTAGGCCCTATGAAATTAGGTCTTAAGCCCCCTTCTCATTCTCTAATGCTAATATTATAGATCTAAATAAACCATGCTTGCACCTTTAACTTCTACACATACATGCTACCCTTGTGTCCCCTTGCCTCATTCAATACACCATAAAATACACCCCCCCCCCTCCCCCACACAAAATTTTTGGTTATGTCATTCCACTTTTCCTAATGTTATGACCCCCAAATTTGGTCTCAATTCCCCTAAAAGTACACCCTTGGGCCCCCTTGGCTAAGGGAGTAAATGTATTAGGGGTTATGGGCTGTGATAAGGGAGCCCCTAATCCACTTATCACAACTAGAAATATGTTTATGAACACCATCAATATCTATTGTAGGTGTTGTGATGAACACAATAATGAATATAAAAGTTGTGGTCAATAGGACAGGGAAAAAGTATGCCAGAAACATAGTAGGAAATTTTGGAAACAAGGTTTTAGGTAACCGAGACTGCGCTCCTGCTCTGATCTCCTTAACCCTGCTCCTATTTAAACTCTTTAAACCCTCCCTATAATGGGAGCTTGCTCATTTTCATTTACAACTCCTTATGTGAGAGAACACTACAAGCTCCATCTCAACATGATGAAGTGTAGATATTGTGAGTAATTCAAATCGAGGCTTTGAAAATTATCCAATTGTCTACATTTGGTATACATGATAATAATGGCATTACCCACAAACACATATCCTCGTAACCAATACCTAGTTCTCTAAGAATAAATTAATGTTTCTAATATTCTCAGTTAGAGATTAAGGATTCTCCTAGGAGGTCAATTTGCTAGTTTGGGGTGTTGTTTTCGGCCTTGGATACTTAGTGGTTAAGGGCTTCAAGGGTCAAGCGTTAACGGCCAAAGGGATTTAGGGTCAGAGGATTTAGCAGTTAAGGACTCAATATTTAGGAGATTTAGGTGTTAGTGGTTAAGGGGTTAGTAGTTAAGGTGTTTAGGGGTGAAGGGTTAGGGGTTAAGGGTCACAGGTTAAGAGGATAAGGATTTATGGCTTAGGAGGTTCATGGATTATAGGTTAGGGGTTAATGTCATAAGATTTCATGAATCAAGGGGTTTATGGGTTATGATTTATGAGTGCAAGGGTTAAGGGAATATGGATTGGGGGTTAAGGGGATAGGGAATTTAGTGGTTATGGGTTAAGGGCTTATGTTTTGTGATAATTGGACTCCTAATCCCCTTATGATCACCACTATTTGGGGTTCCCCTATCAATTTATCTCGTTACCTTCCCTCTAGGTCCCTTAGGCCCTATGAAATTAGTTCCTAAGCCCCCTTCTCATTCTCTAATGATAGGATTATAGATATTAGTAAACCATGATTGCACCTTTGACTTCTACACATACATACTACCCTTGTGTCCCCTTGCCCCGTTCAATACACCATAAGATACCCCCCACCTCCCCCCCTCCCCCAAAATTTTTGGTTATGTCATTCAACTTTTCCTAATGTTATGACCCCCCAAATTTATTCTCAATGCCCCTACAAGTACACCCTTGGGCCCCTTTGGCTAAGGGAGTAAACGTATTAGGGGTTATGGGTTGTGATAAGGGAGCCCCTAATCCACTTATCACAACTAGAAATAGGCTTATGAACACCATCAATATCTATTGTAGGTGTTGAGATGAAAGCAATAATGAATACAAAAGTTGTGGTCAATAGGACAGGGATCATCAAGATGTTGAACCATACAATGTAAAGGTGGTTTCAATGCTAGCTAGTGATCTAGTAACATAAAAGAGTGCCCCATAAATTTGTGCTTTGGGAAACCCCTAGAATTCAATAATTAATCTAAAGTGAGAGGATTCGTTGCCAAGGTGACAATGGAAATGACCTTGGGTTGACGCAAAATGACACTTTGTAATCCTTGCAAAACTAGGGTGTCGGTCTCATCATCAACAAGAGGCACAATTGACAAGTGGCAACATCTCACATTTAAGGCACTTGGCATCAAATATTTATGCATGTTTCTCCACCGAGGGTACGTTTCACATTTCTCAAGGCAAAAATCACATATCTGGATGAATTTTGGATAACTTGTCATATTACACTAGCTTCATGCATGAAGAGGAGCTCCCATCCTTTAAGAAGATTTTGGGGGATTTCATGGCATAGTCAAGGGTCTCATGTATAAAAGAAGAACGTCATAGCTAGTTGGTTTACTTTTTCTTTCACACGTTGAGAGACATGATTCATGTATTTTAAGGTGTGTTTTATTGTTGAGTTCACATATTTGGAAGCACAATTGCACAAGTGGAAACATCTCAAGAGTGTCATAAGAGTAAAAAAGATTTAGAATTCCTACCATTTTTATTACGATTTAGATTTCACACTAATATTTTTCGGAGTTTCCTACCTTTTTTTTTTTTAATAATATGATTTAAATTGAGAATAAAACTCATTACTATTCAATGAAATTAGGATTTAGATTTCCCACCAATATTTTTAAGAGTTTCTAATTTCCATTTTGTTTAAATTGAGAATATAACTCATTCTTATTCAATGAAATATCTATTTATATTTCCCGCCATTTTTATTAGGATTTAGATTTCCCACCATTTTTATTAAGGTTTAGATTTACCACCAATATTTTGACCAATATTTTTAGGGGTTTTTACTATTTTTCTTAAGCACAGTTTTATTTAAATTGAGAATAGAACTCATTCCTATTCAATTAATTTTTTTTTGAATATGTGTTTGAGTGTGCTTTAGATAAAGTTGGAGTCACTAAGAAGTAAGCTCGCCATGATTACAAGGAGAGGAAATGAAAAGAGGTAAATTTATATTTTATAATAAAGAATTATTTTAAGTTGTTTATTTTGTGATTTTAGATCGATTTTAACCTTAAGCGTAAATTTATATTTTATAACCCTGAATTATTTGCAGTTAATTTTTATGATTTTAAATAAATTTCTATATATATTTTACAAAATTTGGATTTAAAAAATTCAAAAATTGAAAAAACAAGTGTTTGGTTTAAAAAATTCAGAAATTGAAACCGCAAGTGTTTGGTTTTAGAAATGTCTCGTTTTTTTTTTCTGTCTGAAACAGCTGTGAATGATTTAATTTCCCAGGATGACATATACTTTTCACTTGAACACTGAAATAAACCTTCAAGTGTCGAGAGAGGCATTTGTTCAAAAAATTGATATTTTTTTTAGAAAATGGATTTAAAAAATTCAGAAATCGAAGTGGTTGGTATTGGTCTTTAGCAATGTCCCACTCCTTTATCTCTGAAACAGGTGTGCAATCAACATTTCGTGGTTGTCTATGTGCAATGCTAGATTCTCTGTCCATCAATTTTCTTTTTTTTATGTTTACACAACCTAGCTAGCAACATCCATCAACAATTCATTTTTCTCCTTTACCTTTGAAACATGTGTGCAATCAACATTTCGTGGTTGTCTATGTGAAATGCTAGTTGCTCTGTCCAAAAACAAATTTTGTTTATGTTTACAAAACCTAGCTAGCGGCATCCATCAACGATTCATTTTATGTGTGTTACCCTCTGCAGATGCGCTGAGATTTTTTTCCATGAATAAATCTCATTGTTTATGTCAATATGAGAAGCTTAGCTAGCCAGATCCATCAAAAATTTGTTTTTATGTGTGTTACCCTCCGTAGATGCGTTGAGAGTTTTCTCCATGAACAAAGCTAGTTGTTTATGTCAATCTGAGAAAAATTTCCACAACTTCTCACAGCCTAGCTAGCCAGATCCATCAACAATTCTCCTTTATGCGTGTGACGCTCTGGCATATGTGTTAATTTTTATTTGTTTTCTTTTTCAAATGTACATTCTACTGTCAGATGCACTGTTTATATATGTTAATTTTTTTATTTTATTTTTTTAATTTGCATTCTACTGTAAATGGGAGCTTTGTTGGTTGGTTGGTAATGTAGGGGTGTTGAGTTTCTCTATGCCCAGGTTTTAGTCCCTCTTGTGACATGTTCACACCCAAATTTATAACAGATCCATGGTTAAGATGGACTTCTAAATACATAACACAGATCCATGGTTAAGATGGACCTGCATTAATTTATATAGTTCTTCAAGTCACTAAATTATAAGCAAAGTCCCAACAACATCAAGAATCTGGACTTCTTATGATAACCCATTGAATTTCATCATTTTGTATATGGCAGACTTTTGTATATAAGCACAATGGCTTTGGGAGTTTTATTGACATGCACATGGCATCCATTGCTTCGATTTATCATTCAAGTGTTTCAATCAACATGATTACCGTTAGATGCTTTTTTCTCTCTATTTTTTTATATTGGACTTCTGTAATGGATCTTTTAGCTTAGTTGTTCACATAGCAATTGTTTTTAACTTTTTTAGCCTAGTTTTTTTTTAGCCGAGTTGTTCACATGGAAATAGTTTATTGTTTATCTTTAGGAAAAATAACTCCTCAATTATTGTTATATGTGAACCCATTCGCACCACCCTGCAATTTCTTCCCTGGAAATGGTAATGTCGTTGTGGCTTTAGACTATAAAATTTTACAATTCATACTTCTCAATATTTGAGAACATAAATGAAAGGTAAATCTACATGTTCCAAAACTTTCTTACTTAGATTCATTGGTGTGATGGTGCATGGTTTTTGGCATTTGGAGCTAACATGTTGTGGAAATGTATCTAATTTTTTTGGTTAATGATTTTCTGACACCCACAAGATACAAACAATGATAGTTGTGATTATCTACATAACTAAGAACCTTGAAAATACTATGATTTGAATTGAACTCTTATGATCTGAATTGAACTCTTATGAAATGGCAAGGATTTGATAATAAAAATGTTTTTTTTTTTTTTTTTTATGCAATCTATGCGCGGATATCCATACTGAGGTAAGAAAATATTTTTTATTTTGGATATCAATGCTTTTTTAACAATTATTGTGCTTTCTTTTCTACTTTAAAATTTGTTTTACTAACTTTGATTAAATGTCACAATATATGTGTGTAGGTATCCAATAGGAATGAAAGACATTGTAAGAGATCACTTTTAACAATGAGTAAGACCACAAAGTCAAGCCACGTTACAAAAAAAAATGACAAAATTCGATGTGGCATCATCAAAAAACACTCACAAAAGAGAGCACCAGGATCCATTTCCCAATTACAACATGAATATAGTTGCTTTAGTGTCAATGCCAATTCTAATGCACATATTTTTGAGAAAAATGTGGATGAACCATTGGAAGGTATGATCATTTTTGAAATTTATATTTCTTGTATAAATACTTCAAGATTTTATGTTAAGAGATTCATATTGTTATTGTCTCAAGAGGTGTGATTTGTTTTCCAGAAAATTCTCAACGCGTACCATCACAACAAATTTATGGTTTGAAGCAAGAACCATCACAACTAGATCATGATATGGAGCAAGAACAACTACAACAAGAACATGGCTTGGAAGGGGAAGATGCAAGTACTGAAGCCCATAGTACAACAGATGTAAAAATGAAGGGTAGGGGACCAACAAAATGCCTCTTTGGAAACACTACAGAGGCCTCTGCATTTCCTGAAATTCAATTTAATGAGAGGGAACAACCTATTGGTCCATAGTCAGAGAAATTCTCCTCCTTTTTAGGTGTCCTTGCAAGAGAGATTGTAGGCATCAAACACATGGAATGGAAACAAGTGCCTGAAGCACTTAAGAAAGACATATGGAGTGCAATCAATGTGAGTATCAACCAAATTATTATTGTATTTTTTTCTAAATTTCATTGGTGTATGTGAACGTGTGTATGATAAGTTTAATTTCAAATAAGACTTTGTATCTAATAATGCATTGTTTATCTATTGTAGCGTACCTACCAAATAGATTTTTCAGTGGAGAAATGGTGTTATAAAGAAATATCTCAGTGCTTAATAACTTACAGATATAATTTGTATAAAAATTATTATTTGAAATACAAGATAGATGAGGAGAGGATGACAAATGTTCCTATCGGAGTAAATGAAACCGATTGGATTGAATTTGTTATAATATGATCTGACCCTAAATTCAAGGTAAAAATGAAAGACAAATCTACTTGCTATCATTAAATGAGATTTGAATTTGAATCCTTGCATATAATCAATTTCAATCTAAGCATCCATTTTTTATTGAGTTGCAGGAGAAGGAAAAAGTCAATCAGGAAAATAGGGCATTAGAACAAGAGACCCAGACTTCTGGCCATAGAGGTTACTATAGAGTTGAACATGACCTTGTAAGTTGTAACCAAATCTATTTTTTGTTCACAATTACCAATTGCAAATATATTTATCTAGACTGTTGTAATATTTGTGACTAGAATCAAACTTGCAATCAAAATGATGTGCATGTAACTAGGGCTGATGTGTGGATGAAATGTCATACAAAGAAGGATGGCACTCCAATTTCATCATTTAGTGCTGAGAGAATAGTAAGTTCCCAACCTATTCTTGTATCTATTTAATTTTTTTCTTTTTTAAATATTAATGATGTTTCTTACATGTATTTGTTGAAATGTTGTCATTGCTAGAAACAAATTGAATTGATACAAAATGATTCAGTGTCTCCTGCATATGCAATAAAGGAAGATGCCATTGCAATAATTTTGGGGCCTGAGAGGAGGGGTCGTGTACGTGGAGTTGGCTATGGGGTTACTCCAACTGATTTGTTTGGAAAAGAGCGTGCTTACAAGAGGCAATTACATAATACAGAAGAAAAATATAAAGAAAAAGGCAGGGAACTTGGAATATTGAAGGCAGTTGTTGAAGAATTAATGCAATGGAAAGCTGCCACGGAGGTGGGAAAAGAAAATGGCCGAGTTAATCCAGAACCGACCAATAATGTAAGAAAGTGGTGTAGGCTATTTAATTGTTGATGTATGCCATATTAGAAGATTGAAATTTTAAAATCACAATGACAATATGAATATGATAGTATTGTTGTAGATGTGTAATTAATGAAATATTATTTTTGTAGCTTAACCGTTCATCTTCTGATTTCATGGTATCACATTCAAACTATTTATTTCTTAGCAGAGTTCCTTAAGTCCTAGTCAGGCTTCGCTAGAACAAACTCCATTGACTTCAAGACATCCTATTCATGACCCAATTGGTGACTCAATAGCACAGGTAAGTTTTATACTTGTTTATTTTCTTGTTTAATATTATATTTTTATTCTATGGAATCTTACAAGAATTTGTTTATTTGCAGGATCAACTGCAATTATTACCTTAAAATATAGGATTGAAGGGGAAAAAATGTTTACTTACATATTTTAATGGTCAAGTGAAGGTTGCAAAGGGTTACATAAAAAACACTGAACCAAATTTTGCCATGCCCAATGGGGAAGAATTAGGAGAAGGATATTATTTTGTGTGCCCAAAATCAATCTTGGTTGATCCTGATTGTGAAATTAAGCTTAAACGTAGAAGTAATCGATGCGAGTATTTAATAGATGCACTTAACACTTTTATATGTTGAAAGAGCAGTGACATTGAATTGATCAATGATTGAGAGAAAAAAATGACTTGGTAAATTACTATCTCAACCATTTGAGGATGCTGGACACAAAATGTGATAGCTTACTTGTGATTAATATCATGGTTAAGATTTTGGATACATGATTACTATTATACTTCTTTAAGCTATATTTTTTTTACATCAGATGTATTGCAATATTCTTGCTACTGTTTGGTTATTGTTTGTAAGCTGGATATATAAACCTTATCATGCTGGATATATAATGTTTTATCATGCTTTGTAAATGTTGTGTAAGGGTTACAAGCTTTGTGTGATTTCTGCTGATAGCCAGAAATCTTTTCAATTAAGGCTTAAACAACTGTGAAACCATTTAAATTATCCATCCTACCCTTTCTAATGATAGATATTTTCATTTGAGAACATGGGTAAGTTGCAAATTTCCCTAAAAATGATTTAGTTCAGTGGTATTATCATATGACATAGTTTCCTCTTTGTATTTTGTGTAATGTCATACCAGTATTTAACTTATGAAATCTGTAATAAATGAGGAACATGATTGAGGATCTGGTATATTCCTTGATTTCAGAGCATCCTTTCAATCCACACACTATAGTGTCTATAAGGATATAAGATTTCATGTCCAACCTTCAAGTAACAAGATTTTCTGCATCTGGATGATTTGTCAAAAGAAGAACCGATCTCCATATATGTATGATTTTTCTTTTTGCAATCATGACTTGCCAAATTTCAAGAATCCTCCACTTGGTTTCTTTGGTGTAATTCGAGAGAGTAATATGTCCACTTTTCATCACAAACATAGTTACCCATACAAGAGTGATAAGAGGAATGGCCTTTCTCTTGAACATGACATCACCAAAAAAATATACAACAGTTACAACCACATACAGAGTCTCTCTGTTTTAGTTCTGTGAGGGCCATAACCTTTCTCTTGGTTTATTTTAGTTTTTTTGATGCAAACTCTTACTTAATTACTTGACCTTAAAACTATAAAAACTATGTAATAAAAAAAAAGCTTTGTCAAGGTCTTGTCAATATATAGTTCTAGAATCACCTTTGAAAAATATGCTTCTCTTTTAGTCTAGGCTAATGGTGGAATTACCTTAGTGATCCGTTAGTTGATTGATATCCCTATTAATGTGATACATATTGAACAGTTACAACCACATACAGAGTCTCCCTGTTTCAGTTCTGTGAGGGCCAGAACTGCCTCTAGTTGCAATTTTTGTACACAAATTTTCCTAGATAATTCTGTAGTGTTGCAGCAAAGCCACATTTCAACGTAATCTCACTTTCTACCAGCCAACGCCCCACTAAAATGTCCTAAAATTAAAACTACCAAAAATTATCATTTTTACTTACTCTTTGTGTCAATTATCATTCAAGAAAATGTTATCCTTAGAAGTACTATAATAAGATAAACTATCATTTCATCTGTATTCAACCTAGTGTATTAATGTTATAGCAAGTTATACATAACAATCCTAGTTATACTGCTTAGTCATGATAGGTTAAGTCAAAGTTATGACATCACATTAATATCTAAGTGTTAACTCACCATCCCATGTGTAAATATATCAAGTAAATATGACACATTACTATCAATGTCTAGCTGCTGCAATCTTAGGATATTCTTATACTAATGCTGCTACTAACCTAAGGTCAACATATCAATGCCCAAAAAACTTGTGAAGTCTAAATGCTAAAGGTCTATCTTACATTGTGGTCTATGTGTAATTTCAATGTCAATGGTGGTTGAATGTATCAATGTTAGGACCAATACATCATGGCAATATGTCAATGTATCAAACTTCATCAAATATGATATCTCAGTTACATATACTCAAATTTCAAGGTCATATAAGTGTAGGGTAGATAGGTTCACTGTCTATGTGTACTAATGTCCACAAATTTGATGCACACATCAATATTTTAGGGTCACATAAGGTAAGTGTTATGGCACTATGTTTTGGTTCATAATTGCAATGAGAGGTTTGTCAACAATATGTAAAAAATATAATTCAAAGTCAGTGATTGGGTTACTACCTTTGGTTCTTTAATTTATTCAACCTGTGCACAATGAGATTGCAGCGAGAATTACTATCATATGTTTACAACTGTAGGATCACTATGTTTTTTTACTGTAATGTGTATCATTGTGTCAATTCAGCACATACATGAGGTATTTTGTCAAATGGAAGCACTCTAACCGTTGACAAGGTAAATTCATATAGGGTTTTATTATGACAAGAACAACACCTAATCTTTATATGAAACAAAGTCATTTCACAACACCAAGTTAGAGACTATTTCAAACTTATGTTCACACCTTTCTCTTGGTTTATTTCAATTCTGTTGATGCCAACTCTTAGCTTAATTACTTGACCTTAAAACTATAAAAACTATGTAATCAAACAAAACCTTTGTCAAGGTCTTGTCAATATATAGTTCTAGAATCACCTTTGAAAAATATGCCCCCCTTTTAGTCTAGGCTAATGGTGGAATTATCTTAGTGATCCATTAGTTGATTGATATCCCTATTAATGTGATATGTATTGAACAATTACAAACACATATAGAGTCTCCCTGTTTCAGTTCTGTGAGGGCTAGAACTGCCTCTAGTTGCAATTTTTGTACACAAATTTTCCTAGATAGTTCTGCAGTATTGCAGCAAAGCCACATTTCAACGTAATCTCACTGTCTACCATCCAATGCCACACTAAAATGTCCTGAAATTAAAACTTCCAAAAATTACCATTTTTACCTCCTCTTTGTGTCAATTATCATTCAAGACAATGTTATCCTTAGAAGTACAGTAATAATATCAACTATCATTTCATCTGTTTTCAACCTAGTGTATTAATGTTATAGCAAGTTATACATAACAGTCCTAGTTATACTGATTAGTCATGATGGGTTAAGTCAAAGTTACAACATCACATTAATATCTAAGTGTTAACTCACCATCCCATGTGTAATTATATCAAGTCAATAGGACACGTTACTATCAATGTCTTGCTGCTGTAATATTAGGATATTATTATACTAATGCTGCTACTAACCTGAGGTCAACATATCAATGCCCAAAACACTTGTGAAGTCTAAATGTCAAAGGTCTATCTTACATTGTGGTCTATGTGTAATTTCAATGTCAATGGAGGTTGGATGTATCAATGTTAAGACCAATACATCATGGCAATATGTCAATGTATCAAACTTGGTCAAATATGATATCTTAGTTAAGTATAATCAAATTTCAAGGTCATATCAGTGTAGGGTAGATAGGTTCACTGTCTATGTGTACTATTTTCCACAAATTTGATGCACAAATCAATATTTTAGGGTCACATAAGGTAAGTGTTATGGCACTATGTTTTGGTTCATAATTGCAATGAGAGGTTTGTCAACAATATGTAAAAAATATAATTCAAAGTCAGTGATTGGGTTACTACCTTTGGTTCTTCAATTTATTCAACCTATGCACAATGAGATTGTAGCGAGACTTACTATCATATGTTTACAACTGTAGGATCACTATGTTTTTTCACTGTAATGTGTATCATTGTGTCAATTCAGCGCATACATGAGGTATGTTGTCAAATGGAAAGCACTCTAACCGTTCACAAGGTAAATTCATATAGGGTTTTATTATGACAAGAACACCACCTAATATTTATATGAAACAAAGTCGTTTCACAACACCAAGTTAGAGACTATTTCAAACTTATGTTCACACCTTTCTTGGTTTATTTTAGTTCTGTTGATGCCAACTCTTAGCTTAATTACTTGACCTTAAAAATATAACAACTATGTAATCAAACAAAACCTTTGTCAAGGTCTTGTCAATATATAGTTCTAGAATCACCTTTGAAAAATATGCCCCCCTTTTAGTCTAGGCTAATGGTGGAATTACCTTAGTGATCCATTAGTTGATTGATATCCCTATTAATGTGATACATATTGAACAGTTACAACCACATACAGAGTCTTCCTTTTTTTGTTCTGTGAGGGCCATAACTGCCTCTAGTTGCAATTTTTGTACACAATTTTTCCTAGATAATTCTGCAATGTTGCAGCAAAACCACATTTCAACATAATCTCATTGTCTACCAGCCAATGCCCCACTAAAATGTCCTGAAATTAAAACTGCCAAAAATTACTATTTTTACCTCCTCTTTCCAAATCACTTGTAGAGTATCTATGATGAGAAAAATTTATCATAGGCTAGTGTCCTTCCAACCAATGGGGAGATGGTTTCATGGGAACATGAGGAATGCCATTTTTGCACATCCGATGCTACCCCAATGAAGTAAAATTCTAAATTTTAATTGCTGCAACCAATGATTTAATTTTATAGCATTCATCTCACCTTGATAGGTCTTGGTGTTTAGGCATCCATTTTAAATAGAGACTGGTTATATCTGTATTAGAACCTGATCTCTCTCTCTCTCTCTCTCTTCTTTATCCAGAGATAGCCATCATCCATATTATAGACAATGAGCCCTCAAAGGATCTTGTTCTCTAAAATTGGAATTAATATTTCTATAGTCACAGAGATGTTAAAGACTTGTGCCTCCACTGTTGCAATCTCTCTTCCGATTCATTCCTTTGACTATCATTGTACTTTGTCATTTCTAGGATTTGAGATTGTTTCCTTGTCTACCTTGTGCCCATCTTTGGATCTTGCAATATTTCACTGAATCCTTAATATAGATTAGAATATCTAATAGTTTGTGTATACCCATGAATTTTTCAGGGGAGCAGAGGCTAAACAAGAATAACCATTGGAGTCATGTGATGATAAATCCTTTGAAGGGTGAATGCATCAAGAGTAGTGGTTGCCAATAAGTATTACGTAGAAATTTGGCTTAGCCCCATAAGAATATTGCTGGGGCATTTAGTATTTACTCAAATGATAGGTCAACAAACCAATTTCATACTTCCGGTTACTGTGTCTTTTTAATTCATGACATTTATAGCACATGAAAGATTTAAAATTGGAAAAAGGTTATTTTTCCTAGCTTTATCCCGACAAATATTATACTTTCAAATTTCCAAGGCCATGTGTGTTGGCTTCTACATTATTTTTTCCCTATAAAATTGTATTGAGTTTATTGGCTTTCCCTGAAAATGATATAATACTTGGCTACAAGTATTGTTCTAGAGAATTTCAGTCACATTCTCTGTATTGAACTATCTTCATCTTTGAGATCTAATTTTTCATTATTTTCAGCCATTGGACACAACAAGTTTATTTTCCTTAGCCAGGTTTAGGGTTGCAGGGTTGTCTATGAAGACACTTGCTGCAAGACTAACTAGAAACAACAACTTAAGGTCATACAACACAAAAATGCAACCTATTGATTCATGATTGTCAATTCTAACATGTGAATTGTGAAACAAAAGTCTGCACTCAAAGATAATATAAAGATGAGATAATGTCCTGTTAGCTCCCCATAATTCTGGCAGATTGGTGAGACTAGCACTGTGGAGAGGACACTTGAACCACTTTGGGATTCTAGGATCTAGACCTCCTGAATCCGGAGAGGTTTCTCTCCAATAAGTGCAAAGATTGATTTATATTTAAATATTTTTGGTATGATATTAGGCTAGTTATTAAGAACAATAGTTTTTGTTTGTTTTGGATGGTTGAGCATGATTATTAGTTGAGAGGAAAGTCCTAAAATGGAAAGAGTTTCAAAGGTGTGAAGTTGCAAGAAATCAGAACAAGATTTGGCTGATAGGATAGATATGACGTTGGTTTTTAGTCCATTGGGCTATGGAGTCATAAAAAGGTTTAATTGCGCAACAATTTCAAGAGTGGTCCAAGGGGCAAGTCATCTATATCACAAGATCATTGAGATTAAATGATGGAATGGAAACAATAAAAGTGTTGAAGGGGTGGAAGCAGACCATAATTTCAACTAGGATTTATCAGTCTGTCTAAACAAGAAAATCATTTTAAGTAACTGTTTAAAACTGACCAAGGACAGGGCTAACCATAGAGTTCTAGGAAAAGTTCGTATTAAAGCTAACTCAATAGGCAAACAATCCAGTAATCCACATAATTACTTTTAGAAAGGATGAAAACATAAAAAAAAAATAAACTGCAGCCTAAGATCAATTAAGATACTTTTAAATCTATACTGCTTTTAGCATACACTTAGGGAAACTTTCAGAATTACCTTTGGAGAAAGAAGCTAGAAAACAAGGCACACCATCACTTTTCTAGTCTATCTTTACTGAGCATATAATGAAAATAACATTCAAGAACGATGTTTAAAGTAAACAATAGGACGAGGGAACGCCAACATTCCTAACTTCTTGAACTGTATTGAATCATTCTTAAATACACAATTGGGAGGAAAACATTGAGATAAAGCTTATCAGTCAGAGAAGGGTACTGTAAACAGTAAATCCTAACTCTATGCTTACTGTTCTTTATCAGAGAATAAATGGAAAAAAATGGCATACATGAAAGGAAAACAATAACACAGAAAGAAGCACTTCACCAGTGATATAGACCAGGATCCCAAGAAACAACTTGTATATTGATGTCAAACCAGTTACATTCTTCAAGTCCAATGTTTCAGTTCAGCAATCATCTTCACTTGTCAGCCTAACTTATTTGATCACAAACAGAGCTTCAAGAGCCTTTGAACACTATTTACATGTAGAAAATTCGAGCACAAGTATATTTCAAAGTTCTGCAACCAACACTTTACAATGAGCTCCTCAATAAGATTTCACTGTCTGTATTATTTCTATTTGATGTAGAAGGATATACGTCATCATCACCTTCATCTGTTGCTTGTTTTTCTTCTTTTGAAGCTTCATCTGCTCTTGGTTCAAACTTGCCAAGATTTTCATCATTATTTTTGATAAAGCATTTGCTCCCAAAAACTTTAAAATGCTTCACGTAGGGAGAATTATCATACTGTGAGTTCATATATTTCATTTACAATTTTAACATGTTCGTTGAGAATATTTACCACCGTGTGAGCCGTCTCCCCCCAAAATGTGTCGTGTGTTCCGGACCGATTGTGCATGGCTCTAGCCATTTGTTGAACCTGCTCTATTCATTCTTTCGCTGCACCATTCCGTTGAGGAGTGCTCGGCTACCGAAAACTCGTCTTTTATGCTACAAGTTGTTCACAAAATTCAAGGAATTATCGTATGTATATTCACCTCCTCGATCAGATCTAAGACATTTGATTTTTAGATCTAATTCATTTTCAACCAAAGCTTTGAATATCTGGAATTTCTCAAATGCTTCATCCTTGTGTTTAAGCAACCCAATCCAACTCATTCTAGAGAAGTCATCAATAAATAAGATATAATATTCTTCACCACGTGGTGAATTTTTCCTCATAGGTCCACATATATCTGTATGAATAAGTTCAAGGGGCCCATTTGATGATCCTTCCTTGGCATTAAATTGCACTCTGGTCTGCTTACCGAATTGGCAGGATTTACATATGATATTTTCAGGAAGAGTAATATTGGGAAGACCACGAACAACTTTAAGTCTGCTTGATTTGTTGATTTGAGAGAAGCTCAGATGTCCCAGTCGTCTATGCCACAACCAATTTTCTGATGATTTGCTCAAGTAACATTGATCTTTGCAGTTCTTCAATACATACAGGTTGTTTGGAGTCCTTTTTCCTTTTATAATTGTTTTACCTGTATCAAGATCACGTACCACACACTCTTTTGAACTAAAGACAACCTCAGTTCCTTGATCACACATTTGGCTTACGCTTAACAAGTTATGTCTCAATCCATCCACATACATGACATTATTAGCTTTCACCTTTTCTTTTAGAAAAACAGATCCTTTTCCCTTAATGAAAGCAGGTGTATCATTTCCAAAAGTAACATTCTTTTCTTTTTCTAGGGCATTATAAGCATGGAGTTTGTCTTTGTCACCTGTCATATGTTTTGAGCATCCACTATCAATGTACCATTGATTTTCTTCTCCTTCTGCAAATAAAGCTATACCACAATTCTCAACCTGTACATCCTTCTTTTTCCATACTTTGGTGTTGGAAGAAACATGTTCTTTTGGTTGGACTTTGCTCCTGCATTCAGATTCTTCATGGCCAAAGTTATTGCAATAAGTACATTCAACTTCATTTTGAAGAGGAGAAAAGTTGTTATAGGTATTCTTCTTTGTTCCAATATCAATCCTTTTCTTTCTTGCTTCTCTTGTCATGATAGTTTTATATGCAACACATTGAACAACTTTATGACCAAAATTGTGACATGAGAAACATTGTCCATTGAAGTAGAAATTTATACGATCATGAAATCTTCTATTTGAATTTACCTGCTGATTGGTGTTCTTTTGAAAAGTATTCGTGCTGACTTTTCTTGACTTGAACTGCTCATGCTTTACCTGTGAAGAATCTTTATCCCCTTTCTGAGTGGCAGAATGTTGTAGACCAGTTGTAGCTGCTTTTAGATAATTTGGTGCTAAAGCCTGAGAAGATTCTCCGGTATATCCAAGACCTGTCTTTATAAGAGGAGAACCTTGTACATTGATAATCTCATCTAAGGTTTCAGATCCTTTAGTAAATCTAAGATTCAAAGTATTTACTCTCTCAAGTTCTTTTCTTAGACTTACCACTTCACATTCTAATTTTTCATTGTGCTTCTTTTCTTCTTTAATCTGATTTTTCAGAGTCTCTATAATTATTTTACTTTCCTCTAAGCATATTTTGAGTTGATTGTTTTCATTAAGAAAATCATTGTCTTCTAGGGCATCCATAAAAGTATCCTTATCTTCTTTAGAATCATTTTCAAATGCCATAAGAAGTCTAAGATTCTGTTCACCTTCTTCCTCACTATCAGATAACCCATCACTGTCTTCATGAGTATAGTAACTTTTTCTAGTGCTAGACCGGTTCTTATTTATTCTTGTTACTTCCTTTCCTTTTGCAAAAGTTTCTTTATGAGGACATTTAGCAGCATAATTACCAACTCTTCCACAATTAAAACATTTGAAAGGAAGTTTACCTCTGAATCGTCTTGTGCCAAGTTGAAGTTTCCTTACAAAATTTACCTCTTCTTCTTCTGAGACATATCCTGATCCTTCTGCTTCTTGTATATCTTTCCCTTTTGTAGAAGCTCTAAAGACGGCTTCTTTGACATACGATGATCCTCCCCTTCTCATTTCATAAGCATTTAGTATCCCATGAAGTTGCACCACAGTAAGGTTTTGGAGATCCTGTTTTTCTTCAAGTGCAGAAACTTTTGACTCAAATTTTGCCGTTAGTGATCTTAATATTTTTTCAACCAAAGTAGATTCAGCTATTTTTTGTCCCATATTTCTCATGCGATTTACAATGTCATCAAGACGTAAAAAGAAACTAGCAATACTCTCATCACTATGCATTTTTAACTTTTCATATTCTATTCTGAGAGTTTGGAGTTTTGCACTTTTTACCTTTGCATCACCTTCATAACTTAGAATGATTTTGTCCCATATTGCCTTTGGTGTATTCAGCTGCATGACCTTGACAAATTTTGATTCAGTTAGACTCCCCAATAGAGCATTGACCACCTTTGCCTTAGTTTCATAATTTTTCTTTTATGTTGCATCTGTTGGTACCGAGGCTGGATATTGATATCCTTGTTCAAAAATGGCCCATATATCTGCTCCCATAGACTGAAGATAGGATCTCATCCTTATTTTCCAAAAGATTAAATTGCTTCCATTGAAGAGTGGAGGCTTGATAGATGATGTTCCCTCAAGATTGCTCATCTTGCTTGATCTTCCTTCTAGCGGTTAAGCCTTTTCAGAAGGACCGGCTCTGATACCAATTATTGAGAAGAATATTGAGAGGGGGGGTGAATCAATATTCAGGGCATACAATAAAACTTTTCTTTTTCTTTCATAAAACCAATACGCTACTTTCCTGAAGGAAACTAGCATATATACGCAGATATCCTTTACTGAACTCGCTTATGCTCAGAGATGCATTCAATTCTTAACTCAGATCATTACTTTATTCATTCATCAGATATTTCAAAAAGCAGTAAACTGATACAAAAAGAACAGAATAATCATCACACATAGGCAACACACATGAACACCAGGATTTTTAGGTGGAAACCCAATTCGGGAGAAAACCACCGCTGCCGTCATCTTAGCCTTCAAAATTTATTATTAAGAAAACTTCTTACAACATGTACTGGTGCAGACTCATACCAGCACGCAGGCACCCACCTGTAGAAAGCTACAACCTTCTCTCGTTTACCAGCCTAACCTGGAAGGGAGCAACAACCCCCAGCTCTCGTTTACCAAACTCTCCTGGAAGGGAGCCACTACCCCCTGATGTTTACACCAGCCTCTACTGGCAGAAAGCTTATTCTTTCAGACTGAAGGCTTCAACCCTCAGATCCACTGCAGACCACGTTTCATCAATTTTCAAACTGGATCAAACAGATCCAACACAACCCTTCACTTATCAACATACTTT
Source organism: Pinus albicaulis (assembly GCA_034641835.2). NCBI lineage: Eukaryota > Viridiplantae > Streptophyta > Pinopsida > Pinales > Pinaceae > Pinus > Pinus albicaulis. The sequence continues at coordinate 34,225 of JAXQQM020073508.1, read as the reverse complement.
CCCCAATGCTTCCAAACTGAACAGTGAAGCCACTGTAATCAGTATATCAGAGATAACCCAGACTTTAGAATAAATATGAAAAAATACATTCAACCTTGAGCAACCATCAGTTCAGATATCATACGCGCTTTTATTTAGACAGATCCGTGTATATACGCTCTTTTATTGAAGACAAATCGTGTATACATTCATGCAACTTTTCAGAAAAACCCTAACAGGTCATACGCGCCTTTGTTGAAATAGATCCGCGTATATACGCGCTTTTCATGAAGCGAACCTGCGTATAGATCTATAAAAGATAAACTTTGCAGAACAGACCAGATCTATGAACTTACCCCGATTTCTTCAACTTCTTCAACAGATTTGCGCCAGGTCTTCATCACTTCTTTTTAGATCATCCAAGAGATTCACCATTTCAAGATCTAGAGATCTTGAACCTTCATTATGTTCATAGATGCATCATAGAATCAGATCTATCAATTAAGAGCAGAGTTCAACCATGCAGATATACTTCAGAGTGAATTATTCATTAAAACTCAGACATATGCACCACTTTGCACAATAATCTTCTTCTCCTTATATAGGTTTAGCCTTTATCAATACCATGAGCCAAAACCATACCATACCAATGGTATTTCTGGACGGGATCAAAAAGATAAACAAGTGCCCAATACAATGGGTCAATACCATGGTATTCACCCCTGGTTTTTCACTTTTAGAGCGCTTTTTCCCATACGCGACTTGGCACGTTATATCCCGCGTGCATACGCTACTTCGTCTATAAAAATCCGCGTATGCCTTGAGATATACTCTTCTTATCATTGTTTCAATACATACTGAAATTCCTTTCATCATTTCCTTCTGTACTCATTAACGATACATCATATTTACATCATTACCAAGTTCATCAAGTAGGTTGCCATCATCTTCATCAAGTGGGTTGCCATCAAGGACAACACTCATCATCATATTGCCAACAATCTCCCCCTTTGGAATTGATGGCAACCACGATGGTGTTTGATTAACACAACAGATACATACATTAAGAATACAATGACACCATGTCACTTTTCTCCATTCTTTCCCTTTATTCAAACACCATGTCACTCTCCCACTTTGACATCAAGGGCAAAGGGCAAGCGTTCGGCAGATCTGTTGTACACTGAAGAGATCATGCTCCCCCTGAGTTCATGCTGAATCTTCAAACATATTTTTCAATGAAGTACATGACTCTATGACCTTCCTATCACCAAAGACTCATACTTACATCAAATATCCAACCAAGTGGATTTACATATGAGACGCAAATACCCAACCAAGTGGGTTTACATATTTCAACACAACTACCCAACCAAGTGGGTTTAAAAATTTGAACAAGTCCTTACATGACTGAATATTACAATTTTACATCATAGGTCTCATCATGACCTTGCAATTATGAATTTTTATTACCAATATCAGAAATACCTCAAGATAGAGATCATATTTCAGAACCATCATAATGCCAACAATGCATTATACTCAATAAGGCTAGTGCTCCCCCTGAAAATGTGCATCCAAACAGTCTTTTCATATGGCCAAGGTGCCTCCTTAGTTTGTGCAATCTGAACATCTTCAACAGTAGGCCATCAGCAAAAATCTCTACATGATCTGTCTATATTCTCTGAATCATAAGTCTTCCATCTCATCCAACAGCTACTCTTCGTCAAAAGGAAATCTGGGCTCTTCATCATTAGAAACCATGTATCATATCATCATCATTTAGAACTGAGACCCAGGCAGATACAGTGCCAATAATACAATCATTAATAGTCAGACTGATGCTCCCCCTGAACCGATGCTCCTGATTTTTAGCTGTCATACAAATTTCCTTATCATTACTGAATACGCGACTGTGTCTGCTGCAACGCGCGTGTATACGCGGCTTTAGTTCACTGAACCCGCGTATGGAAAGTGAAATATGAAAACTTTCACATTCCTTCATCTCCCCCTAAAGCAGTCCACCTGTACCTGTCTTCTTCACAGTAAAGCTCTGTCAGAGATCAAACAGTACTGAAAAATGCTGACCCCCAACCAAAAAATGTCAGCAACTATACATACGCGGTTCTCTATATATATACTCGCGTATATACACGACTGTGTTTCATTAAACTCGCATATCCAATTTAATCATTTGAAATTAAGCAGATTTGTTCTTCTGGCTGGCAGAGACTACTCCCAGCTTCTGTCTTAGATACTCGAATGCTTCCCTGGGCAGAGGTTTGGTAAAGATATCAGCAATTTTTTCTTTGGAGGGAACATACTCCAATTTCACCTTTTGTTCAAGCACTTGTTCACGCAAGAAGTGATACTTGATGGGAATATGCTTGGTCTTCGAATGCATAACATGATTCTTTGAGATACTGATGGCACTTGTATTATCACACAAAATGGAAATAGGAAGTGAGAATTTGATTTGAAAATCTTGTAGGGTTTGCATCATCCAAAGAAGTTGAGTGCACATATGCACATACTCTACATATTCTCGCTTCGCCGTAGACAGTGCAATAGAATCCGTTTCATCGAACCAAGATACTACACCTAGCCCCATAGAATGCACCACCACTAGTGCTCTTCCGATCATCAATGTTTCCAGCCCAATCTGCATCAGTGTAAGCACGAAGAGTAAGATCAGCATTCTGTGGATACCAGATTCCAAAGTCTTGAGTTCCTTGTAGATATTTGAATATTCTTTTGACAGCCTGAAGGTGAGACTCTTTTGGATTAGCTTGGAATCACCCAACAATCCCAACTGCATGCATAATGTCTGGTTTGGTCCCTGTGAGATAAAGAAGACTTCCAATCATAGATCTGTATTCTGGTTGATTCACCGTGGGAGAATTGTCATGAGAACTGAGATTGGTGTGAGAACCGAGATTGGTTAATTATAATCATTCAGCTATCATTGGTGTACTTACAGTTTGCATTCTTCCATCCCATACTTCTTCGCACTCGTCGACATTTTCGTGATAAGAATATACCTTCTCCGAAGTTTGGATGCACTCAGAAGCCAAGAAAGAATGTTAGTTCCCCAAGTAAAGACATTTCAAATTCGTGCTGCATATTAGAAGCAAATTTCTGACTCATAGACTCTTCATTACTTCCAAAAATGATATCATCGACATATACAACCACAATCAACAATTTGTCATTTTCAGTTTTTGTGTATAAGTTTCTATCAGCAGACCCTTTTGAAAATCCTTGTTGATGAAGATATTTGTCAAGACGATAGTACCATGCCCTTGGAGCTTGCTTGAGACCATATAGAGCCTAATTCGCCATAAACCAGATTTTTGCCACTTCCTCAAATGAATCCCTCTGGTTGTTCTATATAAACTTCTTCTTCAAGATCACCATTGAGGAAAGCAGATTTAACTTCCATTTGATAGACTTTGATTTGATGAGAACTTGAAAAAGAAAGAAACATTCTTATGGCTTCAAGTCTAGCTACAGGAGCAAAAGTTTCTTCAAAGTCTATACCTTCTTGTTGAGTGTACCCTTTGCAAACCAATTTGTCTTTGTTTCTTATAACATCCCCATTTTCATTTAACTTGTTCTTGAATATCCATTTGGTTCCAATGACATTTTTATCATGTGGTCTTGGTACCAATTCCCAAGTGTGATTCTTTTCAATTTGATCAAGCTCTTCATTCATGGCTTGTATCCAACATTCATCTTTGCTAGCTTGATTGACATTGTGTGGCTCAATAGTGGACAGAAATGCTAGATAGCTAGAAGATCCCACAAGAGTCCTTCTTGTTTGTACACCAGATCCTTTGTCACCCAAAATTTGAGATTCTGGATGATTCTTTTGAACATATCTAGATGGAGATTTTCTAGATAAATCATCTCCAGATTATTCATTGGGTTCACTATCTGTATTATTTCTATTTGATGTAGAAGGATATACGTCATCATCACCTTCATCTGTTGCTTGTTTTTCTTCTTTTGAAGCTTCATCTGCTCTTGGTTCAAACTTGCCAAGATTTTCATCATTATTTTTGATAAAGCATTTGCTCCCAAAAACTTTAAAATGCTTCACAGAGGGAGGATTACCATACCAGAGTTCATATGGCATTTTGTCACTATTTACATGAACATGTGCCTTGTTGAGAATATTTACCACTGTGTGAGCTGCTTCCCCCCAAAATGTGTCAGGTGTTCCAGAATCATCAAGCATGGCTCTAGCCATTTGTTGAACTATTCTATTCATTCTTTCTGCTACACCATTCTGTTGAGGAGTGCTTGCTACTGAAAACTGTCTTTTTATGCCATGTTGTTCACAAAATTCAAAGAATTAATTTGATGTATATTCACCTCCTCGATCAGATCTAAGACATTTGATTTTTAGATCTAATTCATTTTCAAGCAAAGCTTTGAATATCTGGAATTTCTCAAATGCTTCATCCTTGTGTTTTAGCAACCCAATCCAACACATTCTAGAGAATTCATCAATAAATAAGATATAATATTCTTCACCACGTGGTGACTTTTTCCTCATAGGTCCACATATATCTGTATGAATAAGTTCAAGGGGCCCATTTGATGATCCTTCCTTGGCATTAAATTTCACTCTGGTCTGCTTACCGAATTGACAAGATTTACATATGATATTTTCAGGAAGAGTAAAATTGGGAAGACCACGAACAACTTTAAGTCTGCTTGATTTGTTGATTTTAGAGAAGCTCAGATGCCCCAGCCGTCTATGCCACAGCCAATTTTCTGATGATTTGCTCAAGTAACATTGATCTTTGCAGTTCTTCAATACATACAGGTTGTTTGGAGTCCTTTTTCCTTTTATAAATGTTTTACCCGTATCAATATCACGTACCACACATTATTGAATTTAAAGACAACCTCATCATAGCCTTCTTTGATCACACATTTGACTTATGCTTAACAAAGTTATGAATCAATCCATCCACATACATGACATTGTTAGCTTTCACCTTTTCTTTAGAAAAACAGATCCTTTTCTCTTAATGACAACGTGTGTATCATTTCCAAAAGTAACATTCTTTTCCTTTTCTAGGCATTATAAGCATGGAGCAACTCTTTGTCATCCGTCATATGGAAAGAGCATCCACTATCAATGTATCATTGATTTTCTTCTCCTTCTACAAATAAAGCTATACCACAATTCTCAACCTGTACATCCTTCTTTTTCCATACTTTGGTGTTGGAAGGAACATGTTCTTTTGGCTGGACTTTGCTCCTGCATTTAGATTCTTCATGGCCAAATTTATTGCAATAAGTACATTCAACTTCATTTTGAAGAGGAGAAAAGTTGTTATAGGTATTCTTCTTTGTTCCAATATCAATCCTTTTCTTTCTTGCTTCTCTTGTCATGATAGTTTTATATGCAACACATTGAACAACTTTATGACCAAAATTGTGACATGAGAAACATTGTCCATTGAAGAAAAAATTTCTGCGATCATGAAATCTTCTACTTGAATTTACCTGTTGATTGGTGTTTTTTTGAAAGATATTCCTGTTAGTGTTCTTTGAATTGAGATGATCATGCTTTACCTATAAAGATTCTTCATTCCCTTGCTGAGTTGCAGAATGTTGTAAACTAGTTGTAGCTGCTTTTAGATAATTTGGTGCCGAAGCCTGAGAATATTCTCCGATATATCCAAGACCTGTCTTTATGAGAGGAGAACATTGTACCTTAATAATCTCATCTAAGGTTTCATATCCTTTAGCAAATCTAAGATTCATAGTCTTTACTTTCTCAAGTTCTTTTCTTAGACTTACTACTTCACACTCTAATTTCTCATTGTGTTTCTTCTCTTCTTCAAGCTAATTTTTCAGAGTCTCTATGATTATTTTACTTTCTTCTAAGCATATTTTGAGTTGATTGTTTTCATTAAGAAAATAATCAGTTCCTCTAGGGCATCCATAAAAAGGTATCCTTATCTTCTTTAGAATCATTTTCAAATGCCATAATAAGTCTAAGATTTTGTTCACCTTCTTCCTCACTATCAGATAACCCATCACTGTCTTCATGAGTATAGTAACTTTTTCTAGTGCTAGACCGGTTCTTATTTCTTCTTGCTACTTCCTTTCCTTTTGCAAAAGTTTATTTATGAGGACATTTAGCAGCATAATGACCAACTCTTCCACAATTAAAACATTTGAAAGGAAGTTTACCTCTGAATCGTCCTGTGCCAAGTTGAAGTTTCTTTACAAAATTTACCTCTTCTTCTTCTGAGACATATCCTGATCCTTCTGCTTCTTGTACATCTTTCCCTTTTGTAGAAGCTCTAAAGATGGCTTCTTTGACATCCGATGATCCTCCCCTTCTCATTTCATAAGCAGTTAGTATCCCATGAAGTTGCACCACAGTAAGGTTTTGGAGATCCTGTTTTTCTTCAAGTGCAGAAACTTTTGACTCAAATTTTGCCGTTAGTGATCTTAAGATTTTCTCAACCAAAGTAGATTCAGCTATTGTTTCTCCCAGATTTCTCATACGATTTACAATGTCATCAAGACGTAAAAAGAAACTAGCAATACTCTCATCAATATGCATTTTTAACTTTTCATATTCTATTATAAGAGTTTGGAGTTTTGCACTTTTTACCTTTGCATCACCTTCATAACTTAGAATGATTTTGTCCTATATTGCCTTTGCTGTATTCAGCTGCATGACCTTGACAAATTCTGATTCAGTTAGACTCCCCAATAGAGCATTGACCGCCTTTGCATTAGTTTCATAATTCTTCTTTTCTGTCGCATCTGTTGGTACCGAGGCTGGATATTGATATCCTTGTTCAAAAATGGCCCATATATCTGCTCCCATAGACTGAAGATAGGATCTCATCCTTATTTTCCAAAAGATTAAATTGCTTCCATTGAAGAGTGGAGGCTTGATAGATGTTGTTCCCTCAAGATTGCTCATCTTGCTTGATCTTCCTTCTAACGGTTAAGCCTTTTCAGAAGGACCGGCTCTGATACCAATTGTTGAGAAGAATATTGAGAGGGGGGGTGAATCAGTATTCAGGGCAGACAATGAAACTTTTCTTTTTCTTTCATAAAACCAATACGCTACTTTTCTGAAGGAAACTAGCGTATATACGCGGATATCCTTTACTGAACTCGCGTATGCTCAGAGATGCATTCAATTCTTAACTCAGATCATTACTTTATTCATTCATCAGATATTTTAGAAAGCAGTAAACAGATACAGAAAGAACAGAATAATCATCACACATAGGCAACACACATGAACACCAGGATTTTTAGGTGGAAACCTAGTTCGGGAGAAAACCACCGCTGCCGTCATCTTAGCCTTCAAAATTTATTATTAAGAAAACTTCTTACAACATGTACTGGTGCAGACTCATACCAGCACGCAGGCACCCACCTGTAGAAAGCTACAACCTTCTCTCGTTTACCAGCCTAACCTGGAAGGGAGCAACAACCCCCTTCTCTCGTTTACCAAACTCTCCTGGAAGGGAGCCACTACCCCCTGATATTCACACCAGCCTCTACTAGCAGAAAGCTTCTTCTTTCAGACTGAAGGCTTCAACCCTCAGATCCACTGCAGACTACGTTTCTTCAATTTTCAAACTGGATCAAACAGCTCCAACACAACCCTTCACTTATCAACATACTTTCCCCAATGCTTCCAAACCGAACAGTGAAGCCACTGTAATCAGTATATCAGAGATAACCCAGACTTCAGAATAAATATGCAGAAACACATTCAACCTTGAGCAACCATCAGTTCAGATATCATACGCGCTTTTCTTTAGACGGATCTGCGTATATACGCTCTTTTATTGAAGAAAACTCACGTATACATTCGTGCAAATTTTCAGAAAAACCCTAACAGGTCATACGCGCCTTTGTTGAAATAGATCCGCATATATACGCGCTTTTCATGAAGCGAACTTGCGTATAGATTTATAAAAGACAAACTTTGCAGAAAAGACCAGATCTATGAACTTACCCCGATTTCTTCAACTTCTTCAACAGATTTGCGCCAGGTCTTCATCACTTCTTTTCAGATCATCCAAGAGATTCACCATTTCAAGATCTAGAGATCTTGAATCTTCATTATGTTCATAGATGCATCATAGAATCAGATCTATCAATTAAGAGCAGAGTTCAACCATGCAGATATACTTCAGAGGGAATTATTCATTAAAACTCAGACATATGCACCACTTTGCACAATAATCTTCTTCTCCTTATATAGGTTTAGCCTTTATCAATACCATGAGCCAAAACCATACCATACCAATGGTATTTCTGGACGGGATCAAAAATATAAACAAGTGCCCAATACAATGGGTCAATACCATGGTATTCACCCCTGGTTTTTCACTTTTAGAGCGCTTTTGCCCATACGCGACTTGGCACATTATATCCCACGTGCATACGCTACTTCGTCTAGACAAATCCACGTATGCCTTGAGATATACTCTTTTTATCATTGTTTCAATACATACTGAAATTCCTTTCATCATTTCCTTCTGTACTCATTAAAGATACATCAGATTTACATCATTACCAAGTTCATCAAGTAGGTTGCCATCATCTTCATCAAGTGGGTTGCCATCAAGGACAACACTCATCATCATATTGCCGACAATCTCCCCCTTTGGACTTGATGGCAACCACGATGGTGTTTGATTAACACAACAGATACATACATTAAGAATACAATGACACCATGTCACTTTTCTCCATTCTTTCCCTTTATTCAAACACCATGTCACTCTCCCCCTTTGAAATCAAGGGCAAAGGGAAAGCGTTCGACAGATCTGTTGTACACTGAAGAGATCATGCTCCCCCTGAGTTCATGCTGAATCTTCAAACATATTTTGCAATGAAGTACATGACTCTATGACCTTCCTATCACCAAAGACTCATACTTACATCAAATATCCAACCAAGTGGATTTACATATGAGACTCAAATACCCAACCAAGTGGGTTTACATATTTCAACACAACTACCCAACCAAGTGGGTTTAAAAAATTGAACAAGTCCTTACATGACTGAATATTACAATTTTACATCATAGGTCTCATCATGACCTTGCAATTATGAATTTTTATGACCAATATCAGAAAGACCTCAAGATAGAGATCATATTTCAGAACCATCATAATGCCAACAATGCATTATACTCAATAAGGCTAGTGCTCCCCCTGAAAATGTGCATCCAAACAGTCTTTTCATATGGCCAAGGTGCCTCCTTAGTTTGTGCAATCTGAACATCTTCAACAGTAGGCCATCAGCAAAAATCTCTGCATGATCTGTCTATATTCTCTGAATCATAATTCTTCCATCTCATCCAACAGCTACTCTTTGTCAAAAGGAAATCTGGGCTCTTCATCATTAGAAACCATGTATCATATCATAATCATTTAGAACTGAGACCCAGGCAGATACAGTGCCAATAATACAATCATTAATAGTCAGACTGATGCTCCCCCTGAACCGATGCTCCTGATTTTCAGCTGTCATACAAATTTCCTTATCATTACTGAATACACGACTGTGTCTGCTGCAACGCGCGTGTATACGCGGCTTTAGTTCACTGAACCCGCGTATGGAAAGTGAAATATGAAAACTTTCACATTCCTTCATCTCCCCCTAAAGCAGTACCACCTGTACCTGTCTTCTTCACAGTAAAGCTCTGTTAGAGATCAAACATTACTGAAAAATGCTGACCCCCAACCAAAAAATGTCAGCAACTATACATACGCGGTTCTCTGTATATATACTCGCGTATATACATGACTGTGTTTCATTAAACTCGTGTATCCAATTTAATCATCTGAAATTAAGCAGATTTGTTCTTCTGGCTGGCAGAGGCTACTCCCAGCTTCTGTCTTAGATACTCGAATGCTTCCCTGGGCAGAGGTTTGGTAAAGATATCAGCAATTTGTTCTTTGGAGGGAACATACTCCAATTTCACCTTTTGTTCAAGCACTTGTTCACGCAAGAAGTGATACTTGATGGTAATATGCTTGGTCTTCGAATGCATAACAGGATTCTTTGAGATACTGATGGCACTTGTATTATCACACAAAATGGAGATAGGAGGTGAGCATTTGATTTGAAAATCTTGTAGGGTTTGCATCATCCAAAGAAGTTGAGTGCAACAGGATGCGGCAGCCACATATTCTGCTTCTGCTGTAGATAGTGCAATAGAACTTTGCTTCTTGCTGAACCAAGATACTAATCGGGGCCCCATATAGAATGCACCACCACTAGTGCTCTTCCAATCATCAACGTTTCCAGCCCAATCTGCATCAGTGTAAGCATGAAGAGTAAGATCAGCATTCTTTGGATACCAGATTCCAAAGTCTTGAGTTCCTTGTAGATATTTGAATATTCTTTTGACAGCCTGAAGGTGAGACTCTTTTGGATTAGCTTGTAATCGTCCAACAATCCCAACTGCATGCATAATGTCTGGTCTGGTCCCTGTGAGATAAATAAGACTTCCAATCATAGATCTATATTCCGGTTGATTCACCGTGGGAGAATTGTCATGAGAACTGAGATTACATCCAGTTATCATTGGTGTACTTACAGGTTTGCATTCTTCCATCCCATACTTCTTCAGAATTTGCTTCAGATATTTCGCTTGTGATAAGAATATACCTTCTGAAGTTTGATGCACTTGTAAGCCAAGAAAGAATGTTAGTTCCCCTAGTAAAGACATTTCAAATTCTTGCTGCATAATAGAAGCAAATTTCCGACTCATAGATTCTTCATTACTTCCAAAAATGATATCATCAACATATACAACCACAATCAACAATTTATCATTTTCAAATTTTGTATATAAGTTGCTATCAGCAGACCCCTTTGAGAATCCTTGTTGATGAAGATATTTGTCAAGACGATAGTACCATGCCCTTGGAGCTTGTTTGAGACCATATAGAGCCTTTTTCAGTTTACAAACCAGATTTTTGTCATTTCCCAAAATGAATCCTTCTGGTTGTTATATATAAACTTCTTCTTCTAGATCACCATTGAGAAATGCAGATTTAACATCCATTTGATAGAATTTGATTTGTTGAGAACTTGAAAAAGCAAGAAACATTCTTATGGCTTCAAGTCTAGGTACAGGAGCAAAAGTTTCTTCAAAGTCTATACCTTCTTGTTGAGTGTACCCTTTGCAAACAAGTCTAGCTTTGTTCCTTATAACATCCCCATTTTCATTTAACTTGTTTTTGAATATCCATTTAGTTCCAATGACATTTTTGTTATGAGGCCTTGGAACTAATTCCCAAGTGTGATTCTTTTCAATTTGATCAAGTTCTTCATTCATGGCTTGTATCCAACATTCATCTTTGCTAGCTTGATTGACATTATGTGGCTCAATAGTGGACAGAAATGCCAGATAGCTAGAATATCCCACAAGAGTCCTTCTTGTTTGTACACCAGATCCTTTGTCACCCAAAATTTGAGATTCTGGATGGTTCTTTTGAACATATCTAGATGGAGCTTTTCCAGATAAATCATCTCCAGATTCTTCATTGGGTTCACTGTCTGTATTATTTCTATTTGATGTAGAAGGATATATGTCATCATCACCTTCATCTGTTGCTTGTTTTTGTTTCAAGCGAAGCTTCATCTGCTCTTGGTTCAAACTTGCCAAGATTTTCATCATTATTTTTGATAAAGCATTTGCTCCCAAAAACTTTAAAATGCTTCACAGAGGGAGGATTACCATACCAGAGTTCATATGGCGTTTTGTCACTATTTACACGAACATGTGCCTTGTTGAGAATATTTACCGCTGTATGAGCTGCTTCCCCCCAAAATGTGTCAGGTGTTACGGAATCATCAAGCATGGCTCTAGCCATTTGTTGAACTGTTCTATTCATTCTTTCTTCTACACCATTCTGTTGTGGAGTGCCTGCTACAGAAAATTGTCTTTTTATGCCATGTTGTTCACAAAATTCAAGGAATTCATTTGATGTATATTCACCTCCTCGATCAGATCTAAGACATTTGATTTTTAGATCTAATTCATTTTCAACCAAAGCTTTGAATATCTGGAATTTCTCAAATGCTTCATCCTTGTGTTTAAGCAACCTAATCCAACACATTCTAGAGAAGTCATCAATAAATAAGATATAATATTCTTCACCACGTGGTGACTTTTTCCTCATAGGTCCACATATATCTGTATGAATAAGTTCAAGGGGCCCATTTGATGATCCTTCCATGGCATTAAATTGCACTCTGGTCTGCTTACCGAATTGGCAAGATTTACATATGATATTTTCAGGGAGAGTAATATTGGGAAGACCACGAACAGCTTTAAGTCTGCTTGATTTGTTGATTTGAGAGAAGCTCAGATGCCCCAGCCGTCTATGCCACAGCCAATTTTCTGATGATTTGCTCAAGTAACATTGATCTTTGCAGTTCTTCAATACATACATGTTGTTTGGAGTCCTTTTTCCTTTTATAATTGTTTTACCTGTATCAAGATCACGTACCACACATTCTTTTGAACTAAAGACAACCTCAGTTCCTTGATCACACATTTGACTTATGCTTAACAGGTTATGTCTCAATCCATCCACATACATGACATTGTTAGCTTTCACCTTTTCTTTTAGAAAAACAGATCCTTTTCCTTTAATGACAGCGGGTGTATCATTTCCAAAAGTAACATTCTTTTCCTTTTCTAGGGCATTATAAGCATGGAGTTTGTCTTTGTCACTTGTCATATGTTTTGAGCATCCACTATCAATGTACCATATATTTTCTTCTCCTTCTGCAAATAAAGCTATACCACAATTCTCAACCTGTACATCCTTCTTTTTCCATACTTTGGTGTTGGAAGGAACATGTTCTTTTGGTTGGAATTTGCTCCTGCATTCAGATTCTTCATGGCTAAAGTTATTGCAATAAGTACATTCAACTTCATTTTGAAGAGGAGAAAAGTTGTTATAGGTATTCTTATTTTTTCCAATATCAATCCTTTTCTTTCTTGCTTCTCTTGTCATGATAGTTTTATATGCAACACATTGAACAGCTTTATGACCAAAATTGTGACATGAGAAACATTGTCCATTGAAGTAGAAATTTATGCGATCATGAAATCTTCTATTTGAATTTACCTGCTGATTGGTGTTCGTTTGAAAAGTATTCGTGCTGAATTTTCTTGACTTGAACTGCTCATGCTTTACCTGTGAAGAATCTTTATCCCCTTTCTGAGTGGCAGAATGTTGTAGACCAGTTGTAGCTGCTTTTAGATAATTTGGTGCTGAAGCCTGAGAAGATTCTCCGGTACATCCAAGACCTGTCTTTATAAGAGGAGAACGTTGTACCTTGATAATCTCATCTAAGGTTTCAGATCCTTTAGCAAATCTAAGATTCAAAGTCTTTAATTTCTCAAGTTCTTTTCTTAGACTTACCACTTCACATTCTAATTTTTCATTGTGCTTCTTTTCTTCTTCAATCTGATTTTTTAGAGTCTCTATAATTATTTTACTTTCCTCTAAGCATATTTTGAGTTGATTGTTTTCATTAAGAAAATCATTGTCCTCTAGGGCATCCATAAAAGTATCCTTATCTTCTTTAGAATCATTTTCAAAAGCCATAAGAAGTCTAAGATTTTTTTCACCTTCTTCCTCACTATCAGATAACCCATCACTGTCTTCATGAGTATAGTAACTTTTTCTAGTGCTAGACCGGTTCTTATTTCTTCTTGTTACTTCCTTTCCTTTTGCAAAAGTTTCTTTATGAGGAAATTTAGCGGCATAATGACCAACTCTTCCACAATTAAAACATTTGAAAGGAAGTTTACCTCTGAATCGTCCTGTGCCAAGTTGAAGTTTCCTTACAAAATTTACCTCTTCTTCTTCTGAGACATATCCTGATCCTTCTGCTTCTTGTACATCTTTCCCTTTTGTAGAAGCTCTAAAGACGGCTTCTTTGACATCCGATGATCCTCCCCTTCTCATTTCATAAGCATTTAGTATCCCATGAAGTTGCACCACAGTAAGGTTTTGGAGATCCTGTTTTTCTTCAAGTGCATAAACTTTTGACTCAAATTTTGCCGTTAGTGATCTTAAGATTTTCTCAACCAAAGTAGATTCATCTATTGTTTCTCCCAGATTTCTCATACGATTTACAATTTCATCAAGACGTAAAAAGAAACTAGCAATACTCTCATCACTATGCATTTTTAACTTTTCATATTCTATTCTGAGAGTTTGGAGTTTTGCACTTTTTACCTTTGCATCACCTTCATAACTTAGAATGATTTTGTCCCATATTTCCTTTGGTGTATTCAGCTGCATGACCTTGACAAATTCTAATTCAGTTAGACTCCCCAATAGAGCATTGACCGCCTTTGCATTAGTTTCATAATTTTTCTTTTTTGTCGCATCTGTTGGTACCGAGGCTGGATATTGATATCCTTGTTCAAAAATGGCCCATATATCTGCTCCCATAGACTGAAGATAGGATCTCATCCTTATTTTCCAGAAGATTAAATTTCTTCCATTGAAGAGTGGAGGCTTGATAGATGCTGTTCCCTCAAGATTGCTCATCTTTCTTGATCTTCCTTCTAGCGGTTAAGCCTTTTCAGAAGGACCAGCTCTGATACCAATTGTTGAGAAGAATACTGAGAGGGGGGGTGAATCAGTATTCAGGGTAGATAATGAAACTTTTCTTTTTCTTTCATAAAACCAATACACTACTTTCCTGAAGGAAACTAGCATATAGATGCGGATATCCTTTACTGAACTCGCGTATGCTCAGAGATTCATTCAATTCTTAACTCAGATCATTACTTTATTCATTCATCAGATATTTCAAAAAGCAGTAAACAGATGCAGAAAGAACAGAATAATCATCACACATAGGCAACACACATGAACACCAGGATTTTTAGGTGGAAACCCAATTCGGGAGAAAACCACCGCTGCCGTCGTCTTAGCCTTCAAAATTTATTATTAAGAAAACTTCTTACAACATGTACTAGTGCAGACTCATACCAGCACGTAGGCACCCACCTGTAGAAATCTACAACCTTCTCTCGTTTACCAGCCTAACCTGGAATGGAGCAACAACCCCCTGCTCTCATTTACCAAACTCTCCTGGAAGGGAGCCACTACCCCCTGATATTCACACCAGCCTCTACTGGCTGAAAGCTTCTTCTTTTAGACTGAAGGCTTCAACCCTCAGATCCACTGCAGACCATGTTTCATCAATTTTCAAACTGGATCAAACAGCTCCAACACAACCATTCACTTATCAACATACTTTCCCCAATGCTTCCAAACCGAATAGTGAAGCCACTGTAATCAGTATATCAGAGATAACCCAGACTTCAGAATAAATATGCAGAAACACATTCAACCTTGAGAAACCATCAGTTCAGATATCATACGCGCTTTTCTTTAGACGGATCCGCGTATATACGCTCTTTTATTGAAGACAACTCGCGTATACATTCGTGTAACTTTTCAGAAAAACCCTAACAGGTCATACACGCCTTTCTTGAAATAGATCCACGTATATACGCGCTTTTCATGAAGCGAACCTGCGTATAGATTTATAAAAGATAAACTTTGTAGAACAGACCAGATCTATGAACTTACCCCGATTTCTTCAACTTCTTCAACAGATTTGTGCCAGGTCTTCATCACTTCTTTTCAGATCATCCAAGAGATTCACCATTTCAAGATCTAGAGATCTTGAACCTTCATTATGTTCATAGATGCATCATAGAATCAGATCTATCAATTAAGAGCAGAGTTCAACCATGCAGATATACTTCAGAGTGAAGTATTCATTAAAACCCAGACATATGCACCACTTTGCACAATAATCTTCTTCTCCTTATATAGGTTTAGCCTTTATCAATACCATGAGCCAAAACCATACCATAACAATGGTA
The DNA here is from genome assembly GCA_034641835.2 of Pinus albicaulis. Taxonomy (NCBI): domain Eukaryota; kingdom Viridiplantae; phylum Streptophyta; class Pinopsida; order Pinales; family Pinaceae; genus Pinus; species Pinus albicaulis. Next base: position 18,294 of record JAXQQM020073508.1, on the reverse strand, counting down.
TTTCTGGACGGGATCAAAAAGATAAACAAGCGCCCAATACAATGTGTCAATACCATGGTAGTCACCCCTGGTTTTTCACTTTTAGAGCGCATTTTCCCATACGCGACTTGGCACGTTATATCCCGCGTGCATACGCTACTTCGTCTAGAAAAATCTGCGTATGCCTTGAGATATACTCTTTTTATCATTGTTTCAATAAATACTGAAATTCCTTTCATCATTTCCTTCTGTACTCATTGACGATACATCAGATTTACATCATTACCAAGTTCATCAAGTAGGTTGCCATCATCTTCATCAAGTGGGTTGCCATCAAGGACAACACTCATCATCATATTGCCAACATTATATTGTCCTCCAACAACTTCTTGATTATGTTCACCAAACTCTTGTTTGAGGATTTTGCTAGCCCATTACCTTGAGGGTAATAAGCAGCAGAATGCCCCAATTTTATCTGATATTTGTGACAGAATTCAACCATCTTATTAGATCCAAATGTAGCTTCATTATCATTGATGATATTTCTAGGACAGCCAAATCTAGAGAGGATACGAGTCTCCATGAATTTTATGATGACAGAGTCATTGGCTTGCCTAGATGGGATGGCTTCTATCCATTTGGTGAAGTAGTCCGTGGTAGTGAGAATCCATATTTGCTAGACAAATGAGGGTGGATGGATTTCTCCTATGAAGTCAAGTCCCCACTATTGAAAAGGAGCTTCAACAATGATTGGATGCAGAGGTAAGGGCAACAACTTTATTTTGCCTTCAAAAAGTTGACATTTATGACAGGCAATTATCATCTTGTGTACATCAAGAAAGAGAGTGGGCGAATAGTAACCAACCCTTAGGATTTTGTTGGCTATTGTCTTCCAGTAGAGGTGGCCTCCACATTATCCTTCATGGAACTCGTGCTTAACCTTCTCTGCATCATTCTCAGGCAAACATTTAAGCAATATCCCACTTGCATTTTTCCAATAAAGACATTTATCTATAATGTAGTAGTTTACAAATTTTAACTTTAAAAACCTTGCCTTTGTTTTTGTCAAATCAGGAGGTGTATTCAAATTAAGAAAAACATATAGAATATCAGCATACCAAGAGGAATTCATAAAATGATCTTCAACAATGGGGGTTGAGAGTTCCTCTTGTTCATCTAAAGCATTTATCATATTATCAAGAACTTCAAAATTGGATTCAGCCATTAATCTAGCTCGACCTTGGCCTTTAATGAGTTTAGTGGGCTTGATCTCCAAATCATATTCAAGTATCACAGCTATCCACTTACCTCTCTTACCATCTGGGTACTGTGTTAGAATGTCTTTCACAACTGAATTTGGGACAAAGGCAATGATGTGTGAGTTAAGGATGTATACTCTGAAGTATTTTAAAGATTTGACCAAAGCAAAAGCTCACTTTTCCATAATGTTATACTTCATAGGAGCACCTCTCAAAGCCTTGCTAAATAATGCAATAGGATGCTCTTGTCCCTATGGATTTTTCTGTAATAGGACAACAACTATTATATGTTCTGATGCGAATGAAAAAATATAAAAATCTTTTGAAAAATCAGGACTTATTAGGACTGGTATTTTGGTTAGCGCTTGTTTCACCAGCTCAAAGGACTTCTTTTCTTCCAAGGTACATTTAACTCCTTGCTCCTTTTTCAGCATGTTTGTAATGTTTCTAAGGAGCTCAGCCAAGTTGGGTATGAACCTTCTGAAGAAATTAATCTTTCCAATGAAAGATTGTAGTTCCTTGATGTTTCGAGGATGAGAGATTTGAAATATGGCCTCAATTCTCTTTGGGTCTATCTTCATACCCTCTTCTGAAATGATGTGCCCAAGAAGTTTACCTTCTTGGAGATCGAATAGTGTTTTCTTTGGGTTTAAATATATCCCAAAATTTTTGCATTTCTCGAATACTATTATCAAGTTTTTTAAGTTCTCTTCATCTGTCTTTGAAAAAACAGTGACATCATCAAGGTAAATAATGATGAAGTAGCCCAATTATTCCGAGAATGCGATGTCCGTGGCTCTTTGGAATGTTGCACCAGCATTCATTAGACCAAAGGGCATTTTCACATACATGAAAGTACCCCAAGGTGTAGTAAAAGTTGTCTTTAATTGATCATTAGGATGAACTAAAATCTGATTGTATCCTGAGTAGCCATCAAGCAAATAAATTCTTTTAGAACCAACTACCCTTTGTAAAATATGGTCCATCTTAGGTAAAGGGTAGTTGTCTTTTAATGAAGCTTTGTTTAAGTCTCTAAAGTCTATACAAAGCCTACTCTCTCCTGTTTTCTTCCTAACTGACACTAGATTAGACACCCACTCAGAATATCTAATAGGGACAATACTACTAGCTTCTTACATTTTCTTGATCTCCTTCTCAACCAAAGGTAACTGAACAGGGTTAATTCTACACAGTTTTTGTTTAAATGGCTTTTGGTTTTCCTTGAGAGGTATCTTGTGCTGAATTATTTCAGTGTCATAAGATTTCAGATCCTCATAACTCCACGCAAAAACATCAAAAAATTCTTTAAACAACTCTATGTATTTGAGTTTAATGTGAGTTGGTAAAGTCTTAGATAGTTTGATCATTATTGGTTTTAGTTCACTACCTATATTTCACTCTTCAACTTCAGTTTCTATAGGCTCCAGTTTTGGCTTCTTGGCCACATCGTTGAAATCAAACAACTCTTCTAAAGGGGCTAGACCCTTTGGCTGACTTTGATTGTTAGACTGCAGAGTTTCTAAGTCCTCTGTTTCTAACTTTGCAATCATCTCTGTTGTGTTATCAAGTTTTCTTGAAAAAATATTTACATCGGCAACCTCAGGAGACTTTTCTTTTCATCAAGAAAAATTTCTTCACTAAGGCAGTCTGTTTCATAGTCTGAATCTGAACTTGGTAGTTCAAATTCATTTCTGAACTACATGAAGTCTTCTATTTGTTTGTCTCTGTCGAACACTTGCCAATAATTCTTGTTATCAGGAACATTTGGTCTAAATTTAATCTAAGTTGTACATTGTTTGGTTTCATAAGGCGTTAAGTAAGTTCTAGCAGAAAAATCTAAACAGTGGGCCATGATATTCCTTTTTCTTGGGACAAAAATCAATTGGGATTCCTCAAAATTTTTCAATAAATCCACGACATCGTTTCGATAGGCTCTAAGTCTGGAGTGATTAGCATTATATTCCCCATTTACTTGCCTAATGACTAACTTTGAATCCCCATGCACTTTAATTCTTTTGGCTCCTAAATTTTTCAACAAATGTAAGCCTAAAAGAAGGGATTTGTATTCCGCTATGTTATTCGAACACTGAAAGTTTAATTTGTAGGAATGGCCTTCCATGTGGTTGTTCTCAGTGTTACGTATCCAGACGCCTACACCAGCATTGCTCCTAGTGCAAGACCCATCGAAGTTCATACTCCATAGAGGACTATCTTCAGGTTCATTGGTTTGGTTACTATCCTGTTGAAAATGCAACAAGATGATGGAGCTTAGTGAAATGAAGTCGCCTTCACTAAGTGAGCCCGCAGTCTATTTTTGGCGCAAAGTCTATTTTTAGACTATGTCTATTTTTAGACATATGGATCATGGTCTATGAGTTGCAGGATGCTATTTATGGATGATTGGTCGAGTTGGTAAAAATAGATGGACCTCTATTTTTAGACATTGGGCGGTTTCTATTTTTAGACTGTCGAGCTAAAAATAGAACAGTGAAATATTATTAGCTCTTAATAATATTTGGACTATAAACATTATCTTATTCTCTTGGCGCACTTCAGTTTGAGCTACGGATGTGGCCCATGCAGCTGACAAAGGAATTACGCTATTCCTAGGGGTTTGGTTGAGCTATTGCATGGTTGACTTCAGTTAGACTCATGTGGCAGAGTTTTCGTGGAGTTGATTGAGGAGTTGATGGAGTTGTGTTCGGTTTAACTTAGTTGAACTAGTTGTATTTAGTTTAACTGGCTAATACACTAGAGATGAGTGGTGTGAATTAATTATTAATTAATTCACTAATTATTAACTCATTATTCAACTAAAGAACACATCATTTAACACCAGTGCATGGACAGTTCAGTGGAGACCAGTGGAAGAGATAGGTGAAAGAGCCGGTTTGCTATTAGTTGTGACATTAGTTGTGCATGAGATTTGCACAAGAATTGGAGGAGATTGCCAATGAGAATTGTGCAGTTGGAGCTAGGTGGATTCGAACTTGGATCTCATCCATAATCCTTTTGGATTGCGCAGTAGAGGCAAGCAAACAGTGGAGGAGTTTTGAACCCGTGACTTGTTCAAAACTGAGCTAGTTTGTGTGTAACTTTTGGAGATAGTACTGAGTACTTGTGAGGAGTATTGTGCTATGTATTGTTACATGTTGTCTTCCATTATAATATACAAAATAGCTGGGGGTTTTCAGTTATAATCTTTCCCCATTACATATTGTGTTGAGATGTGTGCTTGATTATGTTTTAATGAGTGCATGCGACTGCTTTCTATTTTCGCATATTGATGATCAATTGTAGAAGAGGTTATGTGTTATGCATGAATTCGAATTAGTGTGTGACCAGGATGATCTCGATGAATAAATCTTCATTATTCAGCAAATTTCTACATGGTATCAGAGCTAAGAATTGATCATCGGGATCTATTACAGTGATTGCAATTATTTCGGTAGACAGAGTCTGTAACAGGCCAGGTAGCCTATGGATCCATCCTTTCCTTGAAAGGTGATATATCCAATAAATTCCCTTACAATCGATCTCTATGCTAGAAATAATTTTTTCTCACAGATCCAGAAGCAGCTGAGTTTTGAGCTTGGAATTCGAATTTTTGCAGCAGTTGTTTTCTTGGTGCTAGAGTTGAAATGTCTTTCAACGGATTGCGACTGGAATATTCCCTTGAGGGCAGTTCGAATTATGTTGCATGGAAGGACAGAATGGAGGTGGTATTAGATGATAACGAGCTGAAGGAGTTCATAGATGCTGAGATCCCAAAGCCTACTGATGCTGCTCAAGCTGAGGCTTGGAAAAAGAAGATGGCGAAATGTCGAAGGATTCTGTTGGAGGGCGTGAAGGATCACATTGTATCCAGCCTGCATGGAAAATATTCTCCATATTTGATGTGGAAAGCGTTGAAAAATCTATTCCAGAGCAAGAGCGACCAGAGGAAGTTGGCGATCAAGGATAAACTCAGAAACATTAAGATGGAGAAAGGCGACAGTATCGCCAAGTACCTCACGAAGTTCACTCAATGCAGAGATGAGCTGGGAAGTGTGGGGGTGACTGTCGATGATGAGGACTTGGTGGACCTGGCTCTCCTTGGTCTTCTGAAGAGTTGGCATTCCTATCAGGACTCTGTCAATGGTCGCGAGAAGTTGCCGGGATGGGAGCGACTTTGGTCGGATCTCATGCAAGAGGAGATAAGGTGGACTACCAGGGACGGATCTTCATCAAAGGCATCTGATGAAGAAAATTGTTCTTTGGCTACCAAAGCAAAGAAGGGGAAGAGCAAGAAAGCTTCTTAGTCTGGTGCGAAAGGCAAGAAGTAAGACATGTCCAAGGTGAAGTTCTTTCACTGTCACCAACACGGACATTATGCCACAAATTGTCCGCAGAAGAAGAAAAATAAGCATGCTGCTGGATTTGCAGTAGGAGAGGCATTGGCCTCCCAGTTTGAGCTGGATTTTTCGCTGATTGCATGCTTGGTCTCAAGTGTGATGGGATCAGTATGGTTCTTGGATAGTGGTGCGTCATTTCACATGATCGGAGATCAGGATTTGTTTTCAGATCTGGAGGAGAAATATCTTGGAGTGCACATCGAGATGGGCGATGATGGTAGATACAGTGCGACCGGTATCGGTACCATTTCCTTTGAGATGGAGTCTGGTAAACCCTTCGTATTGAATGAAGTATTGCATGTTTCAGGATTGATGAAGAATCTGATCTCTGTGGTGATGTTGGAAGACAAGGGGTATGATGTGGTCTTCAGCTAAGGAAAAGCTTTCCTGCGTAGTAAGACAACTGGAGAGACCCGGAAGATAGGGGTTCGAGTCAAGAACCTTTATCAGTTGCAAGTAGATGGCTGCGTAGCAATGGCATGCAAGGCGGAAGGAGTGGTGAGCCGGGATGATGGCGAGCTGTTGCACCGGAGATTGGGCCACCTTCACCATGGATCTTTGAAGATACCGCAGCGGATTTCTACTAGGCTTCCTAAGGGCACTCTTGCGCAGTCAGATCAGTGCAAGGGGTGTACCTTGGGAAAATTTGTGAAAGCCACCTTTCACGAGAAGGATAGTCGCGCCATGATGATCCTTGAGAGAGTTCACACAGACGTGTGTGGACCTTTCTCAGTAGCTTCGACAGCAAAGAACAAGTACTATGTGATCTTTATTAATGATTTCTCTCAGAAGTGCTGGATCTTCTCCATGCAGAAGAAGAGCGAGACATACTCAAAATTCTGTGAGTTCAAGGCGCTGGTTGAGAAGGAATCGGGGAAGTAAGTGAAGGCTCTTAGGAGCGACAATGGTGGTGAATTCATCTCTGCTGAATTCAAGGAATTTTTAAGCACAGAAGGGATTCGGAGAGAGCTCATCGCGCCCCATAACCCATAGCCGAACAGGGTGGCTGAGCGGAAGAACAGAACAATCGTGGGTGTTGCACGGGTGATGTTGCATGACCAGGGCCTACCCCTTCACTTGTGGGTGGAGGCATGCAATACTGCAGTATATGTGCAGAACCGTTGTCCTCACAAGATACTTGGAATGAGTACACCAGAGGAGGCGTTTTCTGGTAAGAGACCTGATATTTCCCATTTGAGGATTTTTGGTTCACCTGTCTACATGCATGTGACGAAGGATGCCAGAAAGAAGTTGGATCTGACCGCAGAGGTTGGGATATTTTTGGGGTACACTGATACACCCCACAACTATCGTGTGTATTTTCCAGACAGTCGCAAGACTGTTGTGCGACGGCATATCAAATTTCAGGAGGAGAAAGCCATGTAGTGTTCGCTTGAGAGGGAGCCACACTTGAATGCAGATGAGGAGCTATTAGTTCCTAAATATGAGCTTCCGGATGTGGATCAGCCACAAGAGGAAGTTCATCGAGTGGAAGAGACCACTCATGTAGCGCCAACCATCAGAGGGCACAAGCACACTACAGAAGCTAAGCGACTGGCTCGAGATGCAGAAAAGGTTGTAGGACCACCTACAGCACAGCGCAGACAGAGACAGTCACCAGACCGGTACACTGGATACATGGCTCTTATGAGAAAATGTGTCGTGACAGAGCCATCCTCTTTCGAGGAAGCTGTGGAGGACCCCGCATGGGTAGATGCCATGGTGGAAGAGTATGATTCGATTGTCAGAAACAATGCATGGGAGATTGTCCCGCGACCAGAGGGGAAATCAGTGGTGGGTTCGCGATGGATCTACAAAGTGAAGCAGGCGGCTGACGGGAGTGTGGAGAAGTACAAGGCAAGATTTGTTGCCCGTGGCTTCTCACAGATCGAGGGGATCGATTATGAGGATACCTTTGCACCTATCGCAAGGTACTCTTCCATACGGACGATCCTAGCTTTCTCAGCGCAGATGGGGTGGCACATCCATCAGATGGATGTGAATACTACATTCCTCAATGGAGTCATTGAGGAGGGGGTGTACATAGAGCAGCCCGAAGGTTTCGAGATCTTCAGCAGTGAGTCGCATGTGTGCAGACTCAAGAGAGAACTGTATGGGTTGAAGCAAGCACCTCGTGCTTGGTACACACGGATAGATAGTTACTTTACCGGACTTGGATTCTCCAAGAGTGAGGCGGATCCTAACCTGTACCAGATTGTGGTGGAGGGGAAGTTTCTGATCATTGTACTGTATGTAGATGATCTGATTTTGACGGGAGATGAGCTGTTGATACTTTCATTCAAGGAGGATCTTGCTAGAGAGTTTGAGATGAAGGACTTGGGCCTCCTTCATTATTTCCTGGGATTGGAAATATGGCAGAGCAGTGGTGGACTATTTGTTTCTCAGGGTAAGTATGTCTGGGAGATATTGGAGAAGTTCAACATGCATGGCTGCAAGCCTGTTGATACTCCTCTTCCTAGAGGTTGGAGGAAGGAGGGTGCTACTTCAGCGGAGGTGGTGGATGCCACTGTTTATCGACAGTTGGTGGGGTCGCTTATGTATCTGGTCAATACATAACCCGATATAAGCTATGCTGTTAACCAACTTTTGCAAGCTATGGTTAAGCCTACCAAGCTCTTCTGGAAGGCAGGAAAGCATGTATTGCATTATCTCAGTGGCACATCGGGATATGGACTGTGGTACAGACAGGAGGACGAGGTGAAGCTATGTGGCTTCACGGATGCAGATTGGGCAGGGAGCCCAACGGACCAAAAGAGCACATCTGGAGGGATCTTCAGTATCGGGTCGACAGTAGTTTCCTGGTACAGCAGGAAGCAGAGATCCGTGGCACTTAGTTCCGCGGAGGCCGAGTACATGGCAGCAAGATTGGCTGCATGCGAGGCTATTTGGATGAGGAAGATTCTGGTCGGGTTGTTCGGGTCGCATTTGGAGCCTACTGTGATTTATTGTGATAACCATAGTTGCATTAAACTCTCGGCTAATCCAGTATTTCATGATAGATCCAAACACATCGACATCAGGTACCATCATATCAGAGATTGTGTTCAGCGGAGAATCATGTTACTTTCATATGTTCCCACGGAGGATCAGGATGCTGACATCTTGACGAAGGCGCTCACCAGGAGAAAATTCGAATTCCACAGAGGCAAGATAGGGGTTGCAGATAATCCATATCTTGTTGAGAGGGAGTGTTGAAAATGCAACAAGATGATGGAGCTTAGTGAAATGAAGTCGCCTTCACTAAGTGGGCCCACATGCTATTTTTGGCGCAAAGTCTATTTTTAGACTATGTCTATTTTTAGACATATGGATCATGGTCTATGAGTTGCAGGATGCTATTTATGGATGATTGGTTGAGTTGGTAAAAATAGATGGACCTCTATTTTTAGACATTGGGCAGTTTCTATTTTTAGACTGTCGAGCTAAAAATAGAACAGTCAAATATTATTAGCTCTTAATAATATTTGGACTATAAACATTATCTTATCCTCTTGGCGCACTTTGGTTTGAGCTACAGATGTGGCCCATGCAGCTGAAAAAGGAATTACACTATTCCTAGGGTTTTGGTTGAGCTATTGCATGGTTGACTTCAGTTAGACTCATGTGGCAGAGTTTTGGTGGAGTTGATTGAGGAGTTGATGGAGTTGTGTTCGGTTTAACTTAGTTGAACTAGTTTTATTTAGTTTAACTGGCTAATACACTAGAGATGAGTGGTGTGAATTAATTATTAATTAATTCACTAATTATTAACTCATTATTCAGCTAAATAACACATTAGTTAACACCAGTGCATGGACAGTTCAGTGAAGACCAATGGAAGAGATAGGTGAAAGAGCCGGTTTGCTATTAGTTGTGACATTAGTTGTGCATGTGATTCGCACAAGCATTGGAAGAGATTTCCAATGAGAATTGCATAGTTGGAGCTAGTGGGATTCGAACTTGGATCTCATCCATAATCCTTTTGGATTGCGCAGTAGAGGCAGGCAAACAGTGGAGGAGTTTTGAACCCGTGACTTGTTCAAAACTGAGCTAGTTTGTGTGTAACTTTTGGAGATAGTACTAAGTACTTGTGAGGAGTATTGTGCTATGTATTGTTACATGTTCTCTTCCATTATAATATACAAAATAGCTGGGGGTTTTCAGCTATAAGCTTTCCCCATTACATACTGTGTTGAGATGTGTGCTTTATTATGTTTTAATGAGTGCATGCGACTGCTTTCTATTTCCGCAAATTGATGATCAATAGTAGAAGAGGTTATGTGTTATGCATGAATTCGAATTAGTGTGTGACCAGGATAATATCGGTGAATAAATCTTCATTATTCAGCAAATTTCTACAATATATGTCTAAGCAAAAAATATATTCAGAAATATACTCAATCAAAAACCTTCTTCTATTGTCCTCCTCTTCCTTTTATAGGATTAAATTCTTGTCAAACCCTAAACCATCTCAATTATTTAGCTCCATTCACATTAGTAGCCTCCCACTAAAACTACGTTGTTCCTCTAGGAGATTCACTGTATCTAGAGAGCATTGTTGACTTGGTCAAGTGCTCCAGTCTCTTTCACACCTAAGTGTGCTTATGTAAAGGTACTCCCCTCAAGGATGCAAGAGTTCCTCCAATAGGAGAAAATGCTCCATTCCCATCTCCTAATGGTGTTGGATATCCTCCAACATTGTCAACAATGTGAGCCCTCCTTGGCTCATCATCTTCATCTTCTTCAAGATCTGAGAAGACCTCTATATAATGTGCCTTTCCAGTAGCACATATATGTCTAGGTACACATGGTTCTTAGCAAGTGACTCAGATCTTCCTCTATCTTAGATCTCTCTGGACTTCATCATCAAGAAGCTTCTTGCATGAGCTCTCCTTTGAAGGAGTAGATTTCTCTTCCTTTCCTTTAGAAGGGAAAGAGGGCTTGTTCTGAAATTTTGCCTTAGCTTTTGGCAAGGCATATTGAAGGTCTCTAGCCCTCTTAATGGCATCATGCAAGGTAACGGGCTTGGTATATTTAACCAAACCATTCAGAGGTTCATCCAAGCCATCGATGAACATATACACCCTCCTTGCTGCAGACAGATCAGGAACCATAACAGATAATCTCAAAAATTCAAAGATATAAGAATTTGTATTACTCGAAGGCTTAAAATTTGCAAGGCTCATGAAAGGTGCTTCTGGATCCTTTATATCAAACCTCTCCACCAGTCTTCTAGTGAACTCAAAATAGGAAATCACATTAGCATGAACCAATGTAGACAACCCATGGAACCACCAGTTGTGTGCTTCACCTTCAAAGTGCAGTGCTGCAATCTTGATAGCTTCCGTTTCAGGGACTTTGTTCAACTGAAATTAGATATCCAGTTTTTCTACCCATGCTTTGGTAGAACAAGTGGATGACTCATCAAACTTGGATAAAAATAATCTTCCCATAGAGTGATGTTGATCATGATTCTGTGTGAATCCACCATCTATATACTGATGCCTTGGTCTTCTCTTGTCCTTGAGGTGACAAAACTCTTGAAAAATCAAGTGGTCCTTGAATCTATGATTCTAAGACTCATATTATTCAAAGTATTATTCAAGGGATGCTTGCTCATGAGGCCCTTCATTCTCCACATCCAAAAAAGTAGGCATAGTAGAGTGTTGTGGAGCTTGTGGTTGGTTCACTAGTTGATCATTCCAGTGGTGAGACATGCGAGAGATTTCTCTAGGATGAAACCCCCTAGGAGATTCCTTGATCCTATCCAATCTCATCTCTTTGATCTCTCTAGCAAGATCTTGCATGCCTTTCAGAAGGGTTTTTGCAAACTCCTTCCCATCTTCATCACTTCCAGATTCAGAGGCTTTTCCCTTATCTTTATCATCATTGGTGTAATAAAAATTCTTTTTTCTTCTTCTCAAGTACCTCTTCTCTTTTTTATTGAGAGGCTCATATTCTTCTGAAGGCATATTGGCTCTTAAAGAAAGAAAATCACAGGCTGTGCCAAGATGATTGCTCCGATACCACTGTAATATCCCCAAAAGGGAAGATTCATCAATACCTGCTGGAATAACACACTTTTCAGAAGTATGTGCACTGAAATGAGTTTGTAGCCCATGGATCCATTAGATCTGGAGATCTAGCATCTAAATCCAAAAAGGGGAGAAAAAAAAAATCAAACTAGGTGAGGTAAATAGACCTCCCACACCTAGTATAGCTGGAAAACACCCAAGAATGGGGCTACAGCAATATGCAACAATACTACAGGAAAATAACGCAGTTTTTGAGAGAAATAGTAGGAGACCAATAAGAAGGTTCATCATTCATATATACAACAATAAATCAGATCCATAATGAGGCCCATACAATGTATGATAGAATGTAGAAGACAAGAATAGAAGAAATTCCTCAAGAAAGAGGGCTACAACACATGTATTGACTGAAAAATGGCTTGACAACGTTATTTTTAAGAGCTGCAGCAGTTGTATATTACACTCTAGATCTAGAGCATATCTGTTGTTACACCATTTTTTGGTCATCTATCCTATTATCATTAAATGGATCCAAGTACACCATGTAAGACCAATTTTACCCTAAGTAAAATTTCTTTCACTATAAAAATAACTTAGTAAACCACCTTTATTAAGTTGTTTATCGTCTAAACAGGAAACCCCATGAGGATATATTAAATAAATCTACATTTTTTTTATTTTCCTCAAGGAATAATTAATTAAACAACAGTTTGATTAATATTCCTTGTTATATTTAACCCAAAACAAGGAAATTAATTAGATAAATCATTATTTATCTTATTTTTTCCTAAAGAATAGTTATTTAAACCTTATTTAAATAATATTATTTGTTAAATATGACTAAATCACCCATAAATAATTAAATAAATCATTATTTTTTTGATTATTACTCAACCACATCCTTAAAATGATAAACAAATCATTTATTTATTTATTATTTACAAATAAAGGGATTTAACCCAAGTCAAATTCCTTTTCCCTCCAACAAATATAATAAAATATTCCATAAAATTTGGATCTTGATTTGGTTAATAATATTTTAACTATACACCAATATCTAGACTAACCCAATATTTTGTTATAAATAGAAGGGTTTTTCCATTCATTTGTCACCTTTTGTTGCCTAAAGATCACTCTGTATCTATACTTTTGGTCTGACTATTGATCCACCATCATAGTCATATTTTGCTACCATTTTTTCCTGGATTTTCTACACCATCAAGAGAGAGGAATTTTAGATCTGAAGTGTTGAGGACTTCCAAGAACCCATCCCATTGAGGAGAACAAGGAACACCCTCTTGTGTTTTCCTCCCAGGTGCCCCTAATACAAAATTCATTCAACATATTCTTGTCTTGTCTATTGGATGCATGGAGTAAATCTCGTTTTTTCTACCGTTTAATGTCTTCTTATGCATAGATCTAGATTTTTTCAGCATTTATCTTGATCACCTAACTGCAGATCTGAAGATATTGACAACCATCTTTGTTTTTAGGGTTGTTGTTATGCACAGCTAAAGTGGTATTTTTTCATACGCTTGGAATTAGGATTCATACTAAAATCTGTGTACAAAATAATAGATCCATTTCAGATCTATACACTACAAGAGCTCCTTTACAAATTCCCCTTAGGGTTTTGATAAAAACATGAAACACAGAGAGCAGATCTGAGATCTAAAGTAGCAGATTTGCAGTAGTATTTAGAAATTTCTGAAGATGAATACAATAGAAGCAGATCAGATCTGTACAAAACATGGATCATTATTCTAATCCATGGATCACCATAGTGAAGGGCAGAACCCTAGCACTAGAGATCTCTCCTCCAAATGTGTTTCAAAACACCCTGCAACTTCCTTCTTGCAAATAATGCAGTCCTGGAAGGGAAAATTCATTGTAGGCTCTATCACTGGATTGGTCTGATGCCAAGGTCTGAAAATGTAGCTCCAAAGGTTCAGAACTCTCTTGCCAATGGGATAGAAGACTTTCCCAGTGAAAAGAGGCCCTAGAATGGCCTAGATCTGAGTAGATCTAGCCTCCACATGTTGCAACTTACAAGGACAACCAAACCCTCAACAGGATCTGCGTTGTAGTTGGAAGATGAACTTGGCCAAATGCTCGATAGTGGATGATATTAGCAAGACTCTTCCAAGATCTACTCAATGGAAGAGGTGGGATTTCTAAACAGGAACACCCTAGTGCTAAACAACATTATCCTCAGCTAAACAGTAGAGAATGATATATGTATAAGCAGAAAATATATTCAGAAATATACTCAATCAACAACCTTCTTCTATTGTCCTCCTTTTCCTTTTATAGGATGAAAGTCTTGTCAAACCCTAAACCATCTGAATGATTTAGCTCCATTCACATTAGTAGCCTCCCACTAAAACTGCATTGTTCCTCTAGGAGATTCACTATATCTAGACAATGTTGTTGATTTAGTCCTATTTGACTTGGTCAAGTGTTCCAGTCTCTTTCAAACCTAAGTGTGCTTATGTAAATAGCCCAGATTTAGCTATGTTCACATGTGGCAATGATTTATTTTGCTGCTTAGGAGTTTTATTGATCCTCCTTTACAATTTTATTTATGAAACAGAAAATTGAAACAAAATTGTATATTCCCATTAGCTTGGGCCAATTGGGAATATTACAGAAAGGAAAAACCATATTTTAATCTAAAGCAGTGATATAAACAAGAACTTGACAGCTACAAAATTGATCAATTTCAGAGTATCTCATCAAATGGAAGAACTTTCCCACTGAATATTCTACATGGGAGGATGAGAATTTTATACAGTAGCACCCGGAGCTACTCAAGTGTTTAGGGCAACACTTTTTTAAAGGAGAGGAGCATGTTAACTCCCTATATTACTAGTATAGTCCCTTATTTTTGTTAGTGTAACCCCCTTTTTGTTATTGTTGTACCCCTGTAACCCCAATATTGTTATTATTGTGCCCTTACATTATTATTGTTAGGTCAGCTAGGATTACATTGTGGCCCCATGGAGTCCTATATATAGAAAGGAGGTTTTGGTCTTTTTAATCATCCAAGAATTGTTCATTTATGTAATTTATTAGAGGTTACCCCCTCGAAGTGGCTTATTTCTAAGGTGTTGATCTATCTTTTCTTCTATTTTTGGAGCTATTTTCATAACAAGATCCTAGTGCCATCGTGGCCACCACCAAGGTCCAAAATATTGGGCCCGAAGATTTGAAGGAGGGGGAGCATCTCTTCCACTCACAAATGTGGGTGAAGGGTTCTCCACTGCAATTCATTATCAACATTAGGACCCAAAATAACCTCATCTCATAAAATGTCATTAAGAAGTTGGGAATTTCGACTGCACCACACCCACAACCATACACCATTATTTTTCTTCACCAAGGACGATATCTCCATGTCAGCCAGCAGTGATGCCTTCCCTATAGCATCAAGCCCTTTACGAACTAGGTATTGTGTGATGTTGCTCCTTTTAAATTCTATGATGTTTATTAGGCTAATCATACATGTGGAAGCATCATGCTTTGTATGAGTTCAGACCTTGCCCTGTTATTATTAATTTGGGCAAGAAAATATACAGGATACTGAAGGTAACCCCTCCTTTCACCATCTCTTTGATATCTGCTAAGAAATGCAGTAATATCATCTCCCAAAATAGGAATTTTTTTTTCTTTATGATTCGCTCTCAAAGTAAGAGGAATGTCGCAGCCACATCCATGGCTCTCAGGAAGGATTCCTCCACACAATGAAAGCGGGTTAATAAGCTCATGGAAGAATACAAGGAAATCTTATCCTCACCCACAGGGGTACCTTTTCACTGTCAGTTCAATCATTCAATCGATCTGACTCCCAGAGTGCCTCTAACTATTAAGTTGATATATCTCCACTTTATTTTGGAAAATGAAGCAAACAAGTAGAATATCTAGGAGTCGCTACAAAAGGTGAAAATCCAACCAAGTTCCTCACCTTGTGGGATACTAATTTTACTCATACATAATAAGGATGGGACTTGGAGACTCTGGATTCATTATTTGGCACTAAATAAAATCATTATTAGGAACAGGTATCCAATCCCATGGATTTATGACCTTCTTGACTAGCTAAAGGGGGCCAAGCACTTCAACGAGATTTATTTGAATTATAACTATCACCAAGTTCCAATAGAACCCATAGATGTATGGAATATCACCTTCAAATACAAGGAGGGCCTTTTTTAGTGGTTTTTCATGTCATTCGAATTGACAAATTCCCCTACAAATTTTATGAGGTTGATGGATGATATCTTGTGACCATTCACCAACTCTTTTATGATTGTATATCTAGACAATATCTTCATCTTTAGGAAGAGTTGGAAAGAGCACTTACAACATATTCTACAAGTCCTCCAAACCATGTAGAAACACAAACTATGTTCCAACTTGGAAAAATGCACTCTTGGCATGAAACAGGTCCAATATATGGGATACATAACTCATGAGGAAGCTGTGCATGTGGATCCGGCTAAGATCTAATTCATTTGGCATTGGACATCCCTAACCACTCTAACAAATATTTTCAACATTTTGGCCCTTGCTAATTTCTATCAAAGGTTCATGTTTGGATTCTCTCATATCACTTTGTCTTTGAGTCAAGTTACCAAGGGTGGAGAGAAAGAAAAAAAATGGTCTGAGTCCGAAAAAAACGTGTACGTTGAGGTTAAGTACCAGCTTTTATTTTCACCAGTACTCACATTTCCATACTTACAACAACAATTTTAAATTGGGATAGATGCCTCCAACTATGTTATTGGTGCAATTCTCACCAAGCAAGGAAATTCAGTGACCTATCATAGTGATACGCTCTGATACAATTTAGAATCACCCCACCTATGATAAGGGTATGCATTCCATCGTGGAGGCCTACCAGTAATGGAAACATTAAATTATGTGGAAGGAGATGATCATCCACAAATATCAATGACCTCTTTAGTTTATATAGGCACAAGGGAAGTTGGAGAACGATCACCATCATAAATGGTCGACATATATGCAACAATTTCATCTAAACATTAAGTACAAGAAGGGAAACACCAATAATGTTGTATATCTCCTCAAATGTCCACCAGTTGTGGTGTTGACCATTTTTCTTGAATCTTTTGCACATAACACTTATAGATGGTTGTAGATTTACAAAAATGGTCCATAATTCACCACCACATACCAGAAGATGATGGATGGGAAGAAAGTTCTTGACTTCCACCTACAAGATTCACTATTATGCCACATGAGACACTTGTGTGTTCCTTCAAGTGAGTGTTCCAAGATTATTTTGCAAGCGCACTACAGTCAGGTCACAAGACACTTTGGTGTAGAGAATATTGTGGCAATATTGTAAAAGTATTTTTATTGTCCAAATCTGTGACAGGATGTTGGAAAACATATAAAATATTTCACTTCTTGTTCTAACACAAAACCAACCATTAATAAGAAAGGAATATATACTTCTCTGCCTACTCATTTCCGAACCTAGAAATCCATCTCCATGGAATATATTTCTAGAATTCATTTTACCAAGCATGGAAATGACTGTGTATTTGTGGTCGTCAACAGATTTTATAAGATGGACATATTGGTTACTTGTAGGAAGAGTATCATTAAGCGAATGATAGGATTTAAGGGAGATAGATCGACTATTTTCGAGATTTTGGAGGGAAGAAGTCCTCTTTCTATGGAGGTTTATGGGTCATTGAAAGATACCATGTGCATTTTCTTTTGTGCTATATGGGCCTCTAAGAGGTATTAGGCTTGGAATAAAAATTGTACAACCTTCATATACCTTCATCTACCCTTTCCCACCTTTAGATAACCTTTTCTACCCTTAAAATGCTCACGGATATAATCCTGTCAAAAAATAGGATAACCTTGTAGCAAAATAGGGAAATCTTGTAGCAATCATGTAGCATATTATAGCACCATGTACACTCGACCAACTCCAAAAGCTTTATTCTTGTCTCTTAGACTTGAATAATGACCCCTCGGCTCTGAAACCATGATTAAGGAGGACCAAAGACCACTTCAAGCCTGCCTTTTTTTCACTACAACAAAATTATGCAATTAGGGTTAGAGGACAGATTTCCAAATTTGAAGAAAAATGATGACTTTCCTATGAAATGCTTAATGAAATTTTTCACTAAAGCCAACACTAGTACATTTGGTGGAAATTCCAACACTTTGTTCTGACACTTTTGACCAAATGTCGGAAATTTCCCCAATTTTTTTAAACTTTTTCAAATCTCACCTGAAACTGTCTCTATACCGACGTTCAGAGACAAGTGTCACAATACCGACACTTAGACAAAGTGTTGCAATTGCGATGTTTGGAGGAATCCATCGGAATTGCGAAAGTATCAGAAATAGCGTCGCTATTGCGACAGTTTGAGGAAAGTGTCGCTATTGCGACATTTGAGGAAAGTTTCGCTATTGCAACGTTTGAGGATATCATCACTATTGCGACAGTTCAGGCAAAGGTGTCGCTATTGTGATAGTTTCGGCAGAAACATCGCTATTGCGACGGTTTGGGATAAGTGTCCCTCTTGCGACGGTTGGGCTACGTGTCGATTCTAATTCACTCTCTAACCGAATTTAGACATA